>CALSCR010002490.1:13719-33721 GCA_943704495.1 Pigoraptor chileana
GGACACGCGTTCCGGCGCCGCAGACCTTGCACTGATTCTGACGGCAAACGCCGCAGTGCCAGTGTCCGCACTACAAGGCCGGTACTCTTCTCTACCCTGCGTACTGCAGTCAGCAAACTGACAGTCTATTTTGGCGACCGTCGTTGCTGGACACGCCCTGCGGAATTTTTAAAAAAAACTTCTATTTTTAAATGCATTCCAACAAAGTCTGCGTCCCCATTGGCTGTTTCAAGGCCACTGTGTCCAAACGAGGGAATTAATTTCTTTTGTATTCTATACATGGCTATTCTGGAAATAACGCTGTCTAAATTTGGGTGTGTTTCCTTGGAGACTCGATCCAGGGAAATAAATCTGAATTGCATACAAAGTCCATAGTGAACGCGATGGCGAAATCATTTTCCATTCCAAACAAACACTGTGATTGGAGGGAACGCTCCATTTTGACAATGTTTGACTATCAAATCCGGCGAAATGCCCAAATTCCAATTCCACGCTCGTGCGTTGTGTGGTGTATGTGTGTGTGTGTGTGTGTGTGTGTGTGTGTGTGTGTGTGTGTGTGTGTGTGTGTGTGTGTGTGTGTTTCATGTTGTGCGTGCACGTAATTGCATGCACTCCTCCCTCCCCAGCAACCACTCCCACTCTGGCATGCGAGGTACATTGGGAATCTCACACTTTAGCCTCGTTGCTCCTCCCGTGGATACGTTTGTTGAAGGAATTTCAGAATTTTGATTGATAAGATTAAGACATGTAATTAAACACATGAATGCGCGTTCATAGAATCTTGCGGTGTTATTATTTTCGGACGCGCGACACCGTCCATCCCTTTCTTTACGAGAGGCCGCAGCCGATCGAGTGGAAGCGCTTCGGGAGAGTGCACCACAAGAACTGGCGGGCTGGAACTTGTGTTCGAGGTATTCGGACGCTGTGAAGATTTACGCGACAATCAACCGAAAAACATCTTATAGGGTTAGCTACCAACAACGAATTTACGCAACCACGCAACCCGATTGTAGTGGCTTGGTGACACAGTCATCCTCGAGGGATTATTTGGCAACCAAAAGGCATTGGCATTTCGTGGATCCTTGTCGTAGGGTCTGCGGTCGGTCCGTGCCCACACTGTCTACTCGCTGAACTATGCTCCGTCAATTTCCATCAACAACCGGCGGCTGTCTCCTTCTCTCACCCAACTCGACTGCGTTCCAGCGACCCGCTTCCAACATGATGCAAGGCACACTCCCGCACGGCACGAGCATCCGCACTTCAACAGATGCAAACTCTGCTCTCAACGGCAAGCGGCCGCCCCCGTCGTCCGTGATGGAATGGGCTGCTCGCGGAAGCAGTTCTGATGAAGACTCATCGGAGGATGCGCTCGAGGGCAGTCTTACCAGTATGCAATGGTTGCAGAATCTAAGGCTTCCCATGCACGGTGGTGGCGAGGCTCCGCCCCTCGCCTTTCTAGGTGGTGGAATCCCGGGCTTGCAGCGCCAGGATACCGCGTCCGAGCCTGATATAGACTGCGACGACGATATGGATTCCGATCTGGAAAAGCGCACGCTTCCATCGCCGCAAAAGGACGGTTGCGGTTTGGACTCGCCAACTAAGGGAGAGATGGACGGTGCGGTACCGGATGGGTCGGATGAAATTGACGAAATTTATCGTCGCCACGGGCACAACAGCGGCTATGCGAAGCCACCGCACTCGTACGCAAGCCTTATTACGCACGCCATCTCGACAAGTGGCGACAAACGCATGTCACTGTCGGAGATTTACGACTGGGTGATACTGAACTATCCGTTCTACAAGCACGCGGGCAATGGATGGAAGGTACATTTCTTTTGTTCTGCTCTGCACGCACGCACCGGTCCGCATCTCCGCGCCACATTGCTTGTGTAGTAGGAAGGACACTTGCGATTCATTCTAGAAACTCCGCCTCTAATGTTTCTACTGTCTTATGTTTACATTTCTTCAGAACTCAATCCGACACAATCTGTCTCTGAATAAGTGCTTTGTGAAAGTGGCGCGTCCGGACGACAAGACGCCTTGCTGGACGATGAACCCAAACTTCCAAAGCGCCGTTGAAAAGGTATCGAACAAACATCTCCAGGTGATGCAGTCCAAAAAGTCGCCGATCGGGAAGCAACAGCAACAACAACTGCAACCGCAACAGCCACAGCAGCAACAACAGCAGACACAGCAGCAGCTCGTTCAGCAACCCGCGCCCAAGCAAGTTGCCAAAGTGAAGCGACCCATCCGACAAATGTCCAATCCGCTCGTCCCTACTGAGGATGGTGGCCAGCGCGATCCATCGACAGGCAGCCCACACACACGACCCGCTGATCTCAAGGCCGCAGCGTCACCGGCGAAGCAAGCAGGTCACGTGCCCGCAGTTGGTCGTGCTCTCCATCCGTTGCAGATGCAAGCTCTCGCAGCGCAAATCGCAGCGCAACAGGCGCAATCCAAGCCAAAGCGTCGCCAGTCGAAGCCGTCGCTGAAACAGCAGGCAAGCGTTGATAGTCTTCAGCTGAGTGCGTCGAGCCTTGCAAGCAGCAGCGGAAGCATCACCAAACCCCGTCGTCGTGGAAGCCAACAGAGGTCGTCAGTCTCGAGCGTGCGCTCCTCGATTGATCTGTCGCAGCTTTCTCTGAGCGGAGCAGATATTGATGCGCTCTCACAGAGTAATGGCGGCGATCTGACGTCGGCTCTCTCGGACGACAGTCCTAATCCGTTGCTCTTCTCTGATTTCGCACTTGGAGCCCAAGCGCTCCCTGACGACTTTAATAGCGCTGATCCTCGGTTTGCGGCGAATGCGGCGAGAAGCGATGGCTTTGATCCTCTAGACGCCGTGCTTGGGGACTGCAATATGCTGTTGACAAGCAGTTGGGGACCGACCGCGCAGTCCATCCAGGCGTCCCTGCAACAACACGCCTTGTCAAGCGCACAGCAGTTGCAACAGCAACAACACAGCCAGCAGTCGCAACTGTCGCAACAACAGCAACAGCACCCGATTTTACAGTTGCAGCATGCCCAAGGACAACACTCACAAGGCGGGCTTGCACACGGACAAGAGGTCGTCTTGCCACACAGCGATGCTTTCATCCAGGCATTCGATGGTGGCGACGGACGTCTGTCACTGAGTGGCTCTGGCGCAGCTCGGTTTGCAGCTGAGTTTCTCGCCGACGACGGCATCATCGACTGCTTTGACTGGACAAGTGTTATGTGAGAATTTGGGTGGTTTGGCGTCGGTAATCTGCTGTTAATTTATGAGACTCTTGGTTTGTGATTCGTTACTATAATATCCCGTCGTTCGTTTTTTCCCCTTCTTTTTCTATCGTTGCCCACTTTTACATTCCTTCGCGCGTTGCATGCGTTCCTGCACTCTGGCTTTGTTTCATATGTTGCAAAACGCCATCCTTTTTTCGGTGAATTATCCTCGATCACTTTATCATGTTTCGATTTCGTACTGCAATTTTGCCGCTGGTCGGCTTGCTTGAGACGGATAAAACAATGAAAAGCAATACTTGAAATCCAGACGTTGTGTTTTTAATTGCTATTTGATCGGAAAAGTAGAAGTAACTCGACGGTTAGGGGACTGTGTGGGGTACTAATGTGGATGCCCTTGAAATGGCACAATGCACCAAAAGCAAAGCACCCTGTGATATATATGTGCTGCCGATACAGATCTCCCCAGATCGATTACAGCCGGGTGTGCCTGAAACCGACCGAAGTGGAGCAATCGGCGCACATCTCCATATCTGTTTCTCCTGTCCTCCGTATCTCTTGATTGGGATTAAACGATTTTGAATGACCTACTATGGGAATATAGTGCCGTTTTAAATCGGCTGTGACGTCAATGCCCCGCGTGATCCCTATACTGAAAATCCATACAAATCGAAAAATGGCAAATTTGAATTTTGACACATTCCTGGGGGCACCACCCACTAACACACACACACACACACACACACACACACACACACGCACAGATCGCCTGCACTTTGCACTGTTCCGCCATACACATACACGCAGAGAGGACACACACACACACACACACACACACACACACACACACAATCTCTCTCTCTCTCTCTCACTTCACTTTTCAAATTTCCTTCAAATAGCCCTCGCCGATCGCTTCTCCAAAAACACATCAACCAAAAAACAAATCAACCAGTTTTCAACGGAACACCAAAGAAAAGATCCCGAAAATGAACACCACCACGCAGACCTTCAGCGGCTACACCATGGACTCGCGCCCCACATCGCGCGTGATGGCACCTCCCGGCGGCCGCTCGTCCAACATTTTTGGTACGGATCCCGTGCCCCAGCAGAACCAGCAGCAGCAGCGCTTCCAGGCTGCCAACGAGAACGCGCCCTTTGCGACCAACGCGGTATGTTGATGATCTCTTTCTTCCAAATGTATTGCTCATTTCATTTATTTTGTGCATGTTGTCACATTGTTGGAATGTGTCTGATTCTTGGTGCGATCCCTAATTTGAGCCATTCTGACTTCTTTTCCCAACACATTTCTTCTCCTTCCCCATTTCACGGCATCATGTAACGATCCCGCCTCCACCAACAACACTTTAAAAAAACACGAAAACAAAATTCAAATATTCAAAACATCAAACAACCACGAACCTCACCAAAACACATTTCTCATAACACACCACAACAAAACAACAACAACAACAACGACAACCTACAGAACGCGTACGCAGCCCCGCAGCCCGTGAAGGCACCCGGCTTCAACCACACACAGACGGAGCAGTCCATCTACCAGCCTCCCCAGCAGCTCTCACACGCACAGTCCGCAGCCCAGCGCCAGCAGCAGTCGAGCGTTTTTGCAGGCGCCATCGCTCAGGCCGAGTTTGCGGATCGCGGCAGCCGTCCCAACTCATTCCAGCCCTCTTCGCGCGTACTCCAGCCCCCTGGCGGCCGCACCAACAACATTTTCGGATAAATGTGTGTGTATGCGCGCGTGTGTGTATGTGTGTTGTGATGGATGATTGTATATCCTGAGTTTCCTTTCCCACGAATCGTTGCGTGGGCGTGTGTATAGCGGCAGCGCGTTACTCTGCGTATTTTTCTTCTCTCTCTCTCTCTCTCTCTTGTTTGCTTGCGGCGGCGGCGTGTGTGCTCTCTTTCAATTATCTTGTTTGGTGTTGCTTTCACTGGCCATCTTGAATCACGTGATATTTGCTGGGCGTTACTGTGCCCGATGAGAATACAAACCCAAAGCACGGTTTGACACCGGTTGCATTGTTCCGAAACTGTTGAAGCTTCACTCACTTGTTGAATGTACTCAGTGGACTTAGATTAGGCTATTGCCATGCTAAGTTTAGTGATTCTTTTGTCGAATCTATTTTGTTAATGTGCATGACTGGAGTAACTTACTAGTTTGTTATAGCTTTTTGTAGCTCATACTAATAGTGATTTGTGTTATATTGAGAAGTTGTTGTTGTTACAGGCGATTTGAAATGACTCATGATGTGAACTGTGAAATTTCAATGCAAACTGGCTACCCGACAGTCGGTGGCGACATACATATAACCACATATATATACAACGGCACACATACACATACATGGGGCTCATGTTCGCACCTCACGTTTGCACATTCATATGGGGAAGATATACGCAAAAGTACAGACACACAACATATACATACGCATGTAGTGGCGACTTGTGATTGTCAGATGAGCTGTATTGGATGATAAGAAAACGCAAGCACAAAACGCCGCACAAACGCAAAAAAGAACACATGGGAAACGAAAAAGTACACGACATGCCCACACAGCGCAGACAAATACACACACAAACACAAACACTGCAAACTCGAAAACGATTTTTAAAATTGACGCACACACAGCGGACGGACAACAACCACTGCAGCCTCAATCCCTCATTTTCTTACTACTGCTCTCCCTTTCCCAGCTCATATATCATTGCACCAAGGCACCACGCCGTTTCAATGTGGTTCCCGCGATACTCGATCTTCTTCGCAAGAGTGATCATATCGGTATCATCCAAACCGAGACCCGTCGTCAGCAGCGAGTGTATGTACGAGAGATCCACACACCCAAACTTTGGCAGGTCGGATTCAGGCTCCGCAATTAGCGTAGCGACTTTCACAGACGGATTGCCACACAGCTCCTGCGCCTTCTTCCTATAAGCACCCACTTCCACCTGCACAGTGTGAACTTCCTCCAAAGTCCCGTCCCCGTCGTGGTCGACTTGCCCCGCAAATATACCAGACTTCATCGCAATCTCAAAATAATAGCTCATAGCCACCACGTGGAGGTCATCTGGGATCAGTGGCTGGGGCACGCCGCCAATGCCACATGCCTCAGAATGACACACACCGTGCTGCTTGCCGAATATCCCGGCCATTTCATTCGAACACGACTCGTGCGTCCCTCCGTCTTCATCTCCCGTCAGCGTAAATGATCCGTTTCCAAAGCTAAACGTAGCATCTTCCATGGGCGGTGCACACTCTGCCGCCGCCGCCTCAAGCGCCGAGACCTTTGCACGGGCGCTCTTCAGGCCATATTCGAGATACGAGTGCGAGTAGAGCGTGCGCTTAGCGCCGAACATTGGCATTTCGCGCAGTAATGCCTTTGGGATCCACGACTTTGCCGTGTGCATTGGGCCGTGGTCCATTGGGAGCACAATTTGTGCGGATCCACCGCCGAGATCAAAGACAGCCACGGGCGCGTGTGTGGAGGAAGGATCGAGGCGTCCCATGAGGTAATTCACAGTAACCCAGCCGAAAAAGCCTGAATTTTGCAAAAGGAGACAAGGTTGTGAGCGATATGTGGTTATGCACAAGGGTCTTGCGGGCGCATTACATTGCAAGTACGATGTGTGTGTGCGTGTGTGTGTGAGTGCATGCGTTTCGTGTATAATACGGAGTGTGCCCATGGAATGTGAAGATGCACACACGCCAACACAATTTCAAGGGACTTCAGTGTGGCAGGGATCACATGCGCGCTAATATTGATCTTCTTCTCACCTTCATCAATGCCGTCCATTATGCCGACTGCGTCGTCCGCGAGGGAGAAAGGGTACTCCTTCATTACTTTGCGGCACTGCAGGCATTAGATATACCACACATTGTACAGACCCGGCACACACACATGTACAGACGTATACAAAAAAAATAAAAAAAATACAGACACACAGCAGGCGATGGGTAAGTTTTCAACAATAGACAACAAACTTCAAAACAACAACATACAATGAGACACATTGGACTTAAACGTACCGACTTTAGAATATCCTCAGAGACGCTTCCGGGTAGTAATCGCAAGCCGGCGGTGGCTTTGAGTGCGATGGGCGTGCTCGCATAGAGAGGCGCCGGTACTGTTTTCAGACACACGTCCAACAGCTCACGCAGCGATTCCCCGGCCTGCAATTGATTGAAGATCACAGATCCAATGGGGAGAGACAAACATGCAACAATGAGTGGAGGCACAAAACGTGTCACACTTTTCGCTGCCTAATCGACTGAGACAGTTGTCACGCAGGAGTTCACTTTGCTTGCCTTTTCTGGAGATCCCGCAAACGTCGAAAGGCCAACTTTGTTCTGGACAAACACTTCGTTGACGAGTATCAAATCACCCGCTACATCAAAGCGCAGTAAACAATGAGATGGAAAACAAATACCCCTAGAGTGAGACACATGGTTTGAAATGGCGAGGCAACTTTAAGAAACAAAACGCAACACACATTTTAGTCCACAATGTACTTAATAATAATTTCGAGAGAAGAACAACAACAGCACTCACCTTCAGAGGTCTCGAAAGAATAAACGTGTACCCGCGATCCAGTGCTGCCCGCATCTAACATTACTCCATATATCACATCCGGCGTAGTTGCAGAATACAGGCGCAAACCGCCACGACTGTAGATTAAAAGAAGGAATGCGACGACAAAAGAGCAGGCGATGATGCGGTAATTCATACGAGAGCTTCGTGCCGCAAACGCATTCCCCCTCATAGTGTAGTTGGGGGGCATTTCGGGCATAGTGGGCTCGTGCGACGGGCCAATGTGTGAGAGCCGCTGTCGGAGGGGGACGGGTTTGCCCTCAGTAGCAGTGGACGTCGGGTGTTGGAAGTCCGTTTTCGATGTGGTGGTTGAGTCGCCTGAGTAAGATTAACAAATGGCAGCCCCTTGGTCATTTACGCGTTAGGTGTGAATGATAATTGTTTTAAACTCCTTTGCTTCGGGTGTCGATGGATGCTTTCTCGGGAGGCCTGCTTCAGCGGTCTTCTGGACGTCAGTGAGTGACCGCGAGTTGGAATGTACCAAAACGAGACACGTGGTGTGCCATTAACTGCCTTTTCAGGTCAATAGAGTGTTTAAATGCCCATAAACAACGTGTCAGAAATTATACGTGTCCGGACATACCTTTCATTAATCAGTTCATGCATCACAGTGACGTGTAAAAGGGATTTACTGAGATCACGTGATCAAGCAATCCAACACGTGCAAAGTTCGCCTCAGCGTACAGAGCAAACTGAGTGTGACTATTTCTGCGCGCACAGCAATAAAATGAAGATGAAGCACAACCAACTATCCCGTGCGTCACTTCTGCAGCTGAAATAGACTGCACGGAAGCAAAATAGCAGAGACAGCATAAGAAAAAGTGCAACAATGGGCCCACGTGGTGGAGGATTTGGCGGCGGCGGACGGGGCGGAGTGTCGCGAGGACGTGGACGCGGAGGCCCCTCACGTGGCCGCGGGGGTAGCCGTGGTCGCGGCACATCAAGAGGCCGTGGTGGCAGCGCATTTGCCGCGCGGGGATCTGCAGAGGATGCGTCCAAGACCGCAAAAGTAGCGGCGGCGGCGGAAGATGGGCGAAAGCCTAATCCATTTGATATGCGAGTCAACCGTCGCAAGTTTGAAATTATGGGGCGCAGGGTGAAGGGAGAGACGGGCAACGTCGCCGAGTCGAGGTCGAAGGCGATCGAGACGAGGAAAAAGACACTGCTTGTGGAGTTTCAGCAGCGTGGGAAGGCGAATGCCTTTGTTGATCGGCGTTTTGGAGAAAATGATGTCAACATGTCGGTGGAGGAAAAGATGATGAAGCGATTCGCCAAAGAGCGACAACGCCAGGCAAGCAGGTTCAACATCAACGATGATGACTCGGATGCGGGGTCTTTCGGCGGGGAGAGTGAGGAGGAGGAGCTCACTCATTTGGGCAAGTCGATTAAGAACATTGATGACTTTGATGAGCGCGACTTGCGATTGGATTCCGACGGCGAGGACGAGGGAATGTCTGCGCGCGAAATATCCGATCTTCACTTTGGAGGTGGTTTGCGTGAGAAGCGTGCGCGTGAGGAAGATGGCGATGACGAGCAGGATGGAGAGTCGTCGCAGCGACCGAAGAGTCGCAAAGAAGTCATGGAGGAAGTGATTGCAAGGAGTAAGGTGCGTGTGCGTGTGCGTGTGTGTGTGTGTGTGTGTGTGTGCGTGTGTGCGCGCAATTGTGATGATGCTGTGTAGCGTGTGGCTAGCGCGTGCATGTGTGCATTTCAATTTCTCTCCACTGCATACTTCTGTAAATTCATCGATAGATCATCCCGCCCCCTCATTTGACAACAACAAACAACAAACAACAATCAACAAACCACAAAACCACAATAACATCCGCAGATGCACAAGGCTGAGCGACAAAAGGAGAAGGAGCGAGTGGAAGATGAGCTGGACCGGGTGGACGAAATGTTCAACGGCATCCGAGGTCTTCTAAAGCGCCGTGACGATGAAGAGGGGCCGACTGTGGATCCCCGCGCAGATCCACGAGTGGCGCTCATGCGTCAGATGGCAAGGGTGCGTTCGTGTTTCGGTTGGAATGCGCTATAGCTGCGTCACAACATCACGTTTTCTGTGTGTGTGGTTGTGTCGTTGCACACTCTCTTCCCATGTGTGCTTTATTGGGGATTCTTCCGTTCTTTTTTGTGGCGCTCACACACACTCTCGCCGCATATACAGATACGTCACACTCACATGTATAACAACATACACACATCCGCACATTCCCACAAACACACATGAAATTTATCGCCAACACACACGCGTTTCATCGCAAACAGCCGGACGACTACGATGTTGCCGTCAGGGAGCTTGCGTATGACTTGAAGGCAAAGGCGGCCGATCGTCTCAAGACACCCGCGGAGCTTGCAGCAGAGGAGAAGACCAAGCTGGAGAAGCTGGAGGTGCGTAAGCCTGCATAATGTGGCATGTGACTGCCTGTTTGTGCACGCATCTGTCTGTGACTGTTACACACGCGTGCATATGCTTGTGGATACATAGAGTGTCTGTGCGTGCGCGTGCTTGCATGTGTATGTGTGTGCATGTGTCGGGTGCGTGATGCACAATAAGCAAGAGTGAACTCTGCGAGAATAGTGTGCGTCCCACTCACTCCCATGGAATCACTGCATATTTGTTTTCGTTATTTTCATATGCCAGGCGGACCGTCTCCGCCGTATGCGTGGCGAGGTACACTCTGCCCCGGATGGCTCGTTGCATCCGGGTCACGGCCCCGCACACGAGCAGAGCGCCGACGGATTGGACGAAAACTTTGAAATCAAAGACGATCGCGTTCCGATTGCGTACAAAGATGGAAAGCTTATTACGACGCCGTCGGATGCGGCGCCAAAGGTGTGTGCGTGTTCCTCGCGTCTCTCTCTCTCTCTGTGTATTTGTGGAGTCCATGGGCACAGCGCCTATGACACTCACTTGAATCCTACATCTTTCTGTGTATTCAGCATAAGCAAACTGTGCGACGATGAAGATGTGTGCATGCAGGCAGCGACCTCTTGAGCTGGCCGCTGCTTGTTGTCTTTGCACTTGTAAAGATCACCTGATTTCAAATAGATTAGAATGTTGACGCACCTTGCCCGCCAATTCCCAACATACCCGACCCTGCGCCTTTATTCTTCTGCCAGATACGCAAGCGTACGGATTTCGATATGGTTGTGTCGGGTGATCAAGTGGGAGATGGCAATGGCGACGGCGACGATGCTGATGCTGATGGTGGGCTGTGCGTCCGCATGCCTTTGCATCCATTTGCACTACTATTCTTTACATTTTGCTCTCTCCTGCGTCACTGTTGCGCTTGGTCGGTTGCTGTGTGTTCGGGGTGTTATTATGGACACTTCGGGTTCACTTGTGTGTGCATGGACGACGCAATGTACTTCCTGCAACATGTCACGTGCCCACACCATCCAACTCCATTTCTTTTGTGCTGAATCACACCTCGTATTGATACTGTGACTGTGCCATTCTAATCTTGTCTTTGAGAGAGTGCATGCTAGAATGCATTCCAAGGGATTGGGTTTTATCGATCCTTAACTTTTTCAGAAGGCAACACAAAAAAGAAAATCACAAAACCAAAAACACGCTTGTTTCACAGATTGCTCATTGTTGCTTGTGTTTCTATTCTGGTAACCCCCAATGGCTCATTTGCAGAAGACATGGGCGAGTCTGGTGACGAGGGGAGTGACGGCGACAGCGGAGATGACGACGAAGGGGACGAAGATGACGAGGATGAGGACGAAGATGACGAGGAAGAGGCGTCAGATCTTGAGCTGGATGCAAGTGACGGCGACAGTGATGGAAGTGACGACGAAAGTGAAGATGACGCAGCAAAGGGAACGGACCCTCGACGAAGACCAAAGAACGGTGTCAAAGGAGGCAATGACATGGCCGCCGTTGCCAAGCAACAGAAGCGGCGGACACCACCGATGGACGCAGAGACAAGAAAGCGAGTGGAGGAGATGAAGGCGGCGGCTGCCAGTGAGCTTCCTTACACGTTTGCAGCACCGTCGGATGTGGGCGAGTTTCAGTCGTACTTTGCGGGGCGTCCATCGAGTGACCAGGCCACAGTTGTGCGCCGCATTATTGCATGCAATGCGCTCTCTATTGCGGCCGCAAACAGGGAAAAGCTGTCGGTGGGTTGTTGTGTTTGGGGATGTTGTGAGATGTTGTATGATGTGGTTTGATAATATGTGTGATGTGTTTTGATAAAATATGTGTGTGCGTGCGTGTGTTTGGGTGTTGTTCGTGTGTTTGTGTTTGTGTTTTTTTGTGTGTTGGTGTGTTTGTTGTTTGTGTGTTTGTGTTTGTGTTTGTGTTTGTGTGTTTGTTGTTTGTGTGTGTGTGTTGTGTTTGTGTTTGTGTGTGTGTGGATGCTCACGTCAGCATTTTGACACGCGATGTTGTGTTTTAATGTCAACCAACCAATCTGAGATTTTCGTTGTTTTTGGGTTCTTTGCCAAACCAACGGGCGACAGGTGTTTATTGGTGTGCTTATGGACCACGTGACGTTTCTCGGCGACGAAGGTGATGGCGCGTTTCCGGCGGAGCTCATTTCCACCCACGTCGGGCTCATTCATGAGCTTGCGACAAAGCTTCCCGAGGCAGCCGTCCGGGAGGCGAAGGAGCGGCTGGGAGCGATTGCGGGTACACTGGAGAACGATATGAAGAGTGGTGAGTGAGTGAGTGAGTGTGAGTGAGTAAGTGTGTGTGTGTGTGTGTGTGTGTGTGTCTGCGTGCACTTTTTCTGTTTCACCATTGAGAGTCAGCTTACCTCATTCGATGTCTAATAGTCCAATCGTGTAAAGTGTAAATACTCACTCTTTATTTATGACCATCCCACCACATCCATCGCATAACAAATGGCCCATCCAGGCAAGCGGAGTGGCTTTCCCTCGTGCGGTTCGCTGGTGCTGCTGTCCGTACTCACCTCGATATTCCCCGCGTCCGACTTCCGCCACCCAGTGACTACGCCCGCGGCGCTTCTCATTGCACGCATACTGTCACAGTGTCACGTCAAGACTCCAGATGACGTCGCCAGGGGCCTCTTTCTCTGCGACATTGCAAAGAAGGTATGATCACGTGCGTGATTCGGAATGCGCTGAAAATGTATTTTGCAGAGTAGTGGTTTCCTCAATACGTATAATACATATATATTGTGTGAGTGTATGGGCGGTGTTTGGTGCGGTGTTTGTGTGGCACTTAGTGTGGCGCGTTCATGTGTGTGTGTGTGTATGTGCATGTTTTTGGTAGTGCGTGTAGGAGCTGTGTGGGTGCACGTTGGTGTATGCGCGTCAGTCTCATCCTCACCACCAGCGCATACCTTGCCTGACCCCTTCCGTGGTGCGCCCACCCAACTCCTTCAATCACGTGCCCGCGCAGTTTGTCTCTGATTCCAAGCGCTTCTTTCCCGAGGCCGTCGCATTCCTCACGGGCGTTGTTGCACTCGCATCTTCATCCGGGGCAGTGCTCGCAGACATCAAGACAGTCTCCCTCCAGGTTTCACCGAACTTTCTCTCCACGGATGCGTCAAAGGTGCTTCACCTGACTGGTTCGCCGCACTCAGCGCCAAAAACAACTTCTTCGTCAACGGTTGGCAATGGGACTTTGCTGCATGCGGATGCAAACGGGAAAAAGACAAAGAAGAGCAGGAAGGACGGCGATGTTACTGGCGTTACTGAGGGGGACGCGGGTGGTGCGACTGTGTCTGCGCCGTCACTCCAGTTTGTCAAGTCCATCTACGCCCCGAATGCGGACTACCTCTCTTCCAGGCAGTTTGGGTGGGTTGTGTTGTCCGCGAAAGTGCATCTAATGCACTCTGATGGCACCGCACAATCATTCCTGGATGCGCTCATGCCTGTGTGTGTTGTGTGTGGTGTGCGTTGTGAATTGCGTTGTGTGTATTGTAAAATTATTGTGCGTGTTAATCCATTCGTGTTGTCGGGGAAAAAAGCAAGCACATCAACCTTACAACTATCGTCATATCACGTGAAATTATTCTTCTCATTTCCTTCTTTTGTTGCTGTGTGTCTGCATGCTACATCTGTATATACGCAGCATTGCCGCCGTCGCTGTCGCCGCAACGCTTCTCGAATCGTTTGCGGCAATCTACAAGGACCTCGATTGCTTTGGAGAGATTTTCGAAACCGCTCGCAAATATCTTGCCGCTCTGCTTTCCAACAAATCCGCGCCAGAGATTGACGTGGGTGCATTGCTTTATTTGAGTTTTGTGTTCTTTTGTTGTGTCTGTGCTTTGTGTGTATGCATTCGCATGTGTGCTCTGTATCTGCACTGTGAGAATGTGCGCGTGGTGCGTGCTGACGTGTAAGTGTGTGTGTATGACGCGCGCGCGCGTGTGTGTGTGTGTGTGCATGAGCGCTGCACATTGTGTGCACACCCATGTGTGCTGATGCGTGTGACACTAAAACAAGGGCTGTGCTGTTTGAATGAGCAGTCAGTAGTTAAGAGCGCGGTTTCCACAATCGATGGACGCACAAAAACAGCCGTCACTCGCCGTGGCCCTCTTCAGTACCAGCGACACAAGCCAATCGCCCTCAAGATGTACACGCCGAAGTTCGATGACAGGTGTGTGCGAAGGTTGTTGTTGCGTTGTGTTGTGTTGTGTTGTGTCCGCATGTAGTGTACTACTGATGAATCGGCAATGCATTCGTATGCATATGCACAATCAATCAACGTAACACAATCAAAAACACATCCGAAACAACCCCCCTTCCCCCCCCAAAAAACAAAAAAAAAAACAAAAACACAACACAACACGCTTTGAAACAAAAACACAGCTTTGAGATTGGCCGCCGTCGGGATCCTGACAAGGACCGCAACGAAACACAGAAGCTCAAGTACAAGCACAAGCAGGAGATGAAGGGCGCAATCCGCGAGATACGGAAGGACTCGGCCTTCATTGGCGCACTCAAACACAAGGAAATGCGGGACAACGACATGGACCGCCGCAATCGCGTCAGGGCGCTGCACGCACAGCTCACAGACCAGCAGAGCGAGGCCAACATGGAGAAGAAGGAGAAACGAAAGCTCAAGATGTGAGACTCAAAGTGGCGGCGGCGACCACATCTGTCTCTGGTGTCCTGGTCTCTACTTTGTTTGCATTGTCAGCGTGTCTGCATGTTATGTTTCTGTTTTTGGTGGAGATTGTTTCTCGGTTTGTAGACTGGACGATGCTGCGTGTATCATTTTTGTTACGTTCTTACTAAAGGCACACATGGACGTCCCACAGGTTCGTGTGACTGCTTTGGACCTGCCAGTATTTGTTTAGGTATGTAGTGGGACTGCACACAACCACACATGGACAACAGTGTCACCCGCTTCTGTCAGATGAGGTAATTGAATGCATTTCTTTACTGCAAATTAGGCCAGCGGAAACATTGGATTCAGTCACCTCTAAAAACGGCACTTTTAATTAAGTAGGGGACAGGTGGCCTAAGCAGGACAACAGTTTACGGAGACAAAAACAAAAATTCGCACGCACGCATACACGCCACGCAAAAAACGCAGACAGAACGGAAAAAGAAAAAAACAGAATCTCCTGAACAGAAGCGCAATGAAAAGTGTGGAAATGAAGCAGATCAGTACAGCGCCTTGACGCACACACACACACACACACACACACACACACACACAACCCATGCTACTCTGCACTACGACGCCCCTGCGCCCTGCGCCTTTGCAAACCCAAGAAAGACCTGCTCCAGAGTGGTCTGGGACACGGAATAGTCCTCAATCGCATACTCTGTGCGCGCGTCCTCAAGCTCCCCGAATATCTGGGCAAGAGAGAGGTCCGCACCCTTGATCTCGTAGCAAAGAAGTCCATTGTGCTTCTCCTTCAACCGCGCCCCAACAAACGTCGCACTAATATGCGCTTCAAGGCGCGTTGTGTCGACATCGGTGCGACGTTCCGGCACGTGAGCGATCTCCACGGCAACGGCCGCGCTGTTCCGTGCCTCCACGATCCGCTGCTGTGCGGCGTGCTGCTGCTGCATGTCGGGTCCTTTCACCTTTACATTGACCTCGTAACCGCCGCCAAACTTGTTTTTCAGGTGCTGCGGGCTCCCCAGGCACATCAGGCGCCCATTGACCATAATGCCGAGTCTGTTGCACAGCGCTTCGCACTCCTCCATCGAATGACTTGTCAGTACGACCGATGTGCCCTGATGCACGACGCTCGTGATGGTATTCCACAGGAAACGCCGCGCTTTGGCGTCGACGCCTGCACTGGGCTCGTCGAGGAAGAGAATAGGAGGGTCTCCGACAAGACCGATGGCCACACTCAGCTTGCGCTTATTGCCTCCGCTGTACTGTCCGCAGGGAAGGTCCGCGTAACGATCGAGCTGAAGACGAGAGATCCACGCCGATGCAACGCGCTTTTGGTCCGATGGCACAATGCCACGGAGACGCGCGAACATGATGAGAAGCTCACGTCCAGTCATTGCATCTATCATGGCATCAATTGCCTGGGGACAGTAACCGACGCGTCGGCGGACTTCGTCAAGCTCGCCAGTGACAGAGAAGCCTTGCAGGTAGGCCTCACCGGATGACGGGGTGAAGTCACCCGTAAGCATTTTAAAGGTGGTTGTTTTGCCTGTAATTTGGTGCGGACGTCGTTGTAACGCATGTGCGAGAGATACGCTGTGTTAGAAAGCGAAGCTTGTTGGCGCATTCGTGCACACACACACATACACACGCACACACACGCACACATACACATACACA
Organism: Pigoraptor chileana; assembly: GCA_943704495.1. NCBI lineage: Eukaryota > Filasterea > Ministeriida > Capsasporidae > Pigoraptor > Pigoraptor chileana. Next base: position 30,280 of record CALSCR010002490.1, read on the forward strand.
CACACACACACACACACACACACACACACACACACACACACGGCATTGCGACTGTTCACACACCGGCGCCGTTGACTCCCAGCAGTCCAAAGCATTCGTTCTTGGGAATGCCAAACGACACATTGTCCACCGCCACTTTCGGCGGCTGTCCCCCCCTCGCGTCGTATGTCTTGCACAGGCTGCGAACAAACACAACCTCTCCCTCTCCGTTCGACCGTCCCACGCGTTCGCGTTCGAGGGCGACGTCGTCATCCTCTTGTGCACTCTGCGTCGATGCGCCAACCGCGACAATGCCCTTGCGAGAATCCCGTGCAGCACGGAAGCGGGACAAGGACAGCCATCGCTTCTCCGCCACAAAGACAAGCACCATAAACACAATGCCAAAGATGAACATAAAGACAAGATTGCGTCCGCACACGCCCCACGTGAGAGGATTCGCAGTTCCGCTAAGGCCTACTTGCTTGCGATATCCGCCGACAATTGAATTGTACACAGTGTCCATGAGGCCACGTCCCATCCTACAAGCGACAAAAGCACAGAAGCACACGGAAAAAGATGTAGGATTCAAAGTTAGCGTCTTAGGTGCTGTGCCCATGTTCTCCACAAGCACGTCGGAAAGAAACAATGAGGCCGGAAACCAAACAGGAGGGAGAGAGAGGGGAGGAGGAGAGGAGGAGGAGGGGGCTTTTTAAGATGCAAGAAGAACCACGAGGGGAGGGTAAAGTGAGAGACAGACTACAGCGTATTGCTAACACACATCAGTGCGCGGCCATCCCATCGCCCATCAGCAGATACCCACGCATAGGGAGGGAACGCGAGGAACAGCCATTTGAGGACGTCATTGGTGCTCTGTGACGTGTCGAGCATGTCCAGCGTCCACACCGTGACGACTGTTGCGAGTCCCACAATGACGTTGATCATCGTCAGACTGACGTATGCTGTAGTCGCACCAGAATACCCAAAGCTAGCGACATACATGAGCGGCAGCATGGACCATCCGTACAGAAGAAGAAGAAGCGCAATCGCGCCGAAGTTGTCTCCCGTGTACTCGGGTATCGCAAACCCGCCGATGATAATGTAGATGATGCACAGTGGCAGGAGGTAGTTTAGCAGGTCCCACGCAAGCGTCCCAAACCAATACGACACGGAGCTGACGCCCGCGAGAAACTGAAGGTGCTTTGCCCCGGATGCGCGCTCGTTGACGAGAAAGTTGACAAAGTATGCAGCCATGAACGCCATGCCGAATATGAACAAAATTGCGACGCTAAACTGCGACCCAGAGCTGCGGAGGTCGTCGAGCTTTGAATCAAACGAGGCGGGGAGCGGGTGGTTGCACGTGATGATGGATAGAGACGCATTAGACTCCCTAAGAAGAGCATTGGAGAGGGCGTTGAGGTACGTTGGGGCGGAGTGATAAGCATTGCTTTGATACCAAATGGTCACTGTTGCGGTTGTGTTGCCAGTGCCGTCGGTGAAAGCATCGATTGTGTAGGCGCCGTAACTGCCGAACTTGTTGCTGATGGTGCAGGCAGGGCCATGCAAGAAGTAGGGGAGGGGAGAGGGGGGGGGGGATTGAAATGGGATGGTATGGAGACGCTGATGAGAAAGATAGGAGGCTGCAGCTCTTTGATGTGCAAACAAAAGCCACGACTGAATGCTGCTACATTTTGATGCGATGCCATTCCTGTAAATCGCACATAAATACACACACACACACACACACACAATGAAGCACAACACGCGGTACACCAAAGGCAATTGCAATCGCACGCAGTACAACCCACACTCACCGCATAGGATTGTATGTCTGCACAAGCGTGTTGATCATTCCAGTGCGTGTGAGATCGTCCACATACAACAGAGGGTTTTTCGCCGATCCCTCCTTCCACAAAGAAGTGTACGGATTGGCGTTGGAACGCAAGTAAGACCACATGGACGTGGCAATGGACGTTGCGAGCGGAGACAGCGACTGCACATACACATTACGCGCCGGCACACCCGATGGGTCGCTCGTGTTGACATACGCAGTGGGGAAGGCGCCGACAGTGAAGCCCAGGAGCGGCTGGTCCGTGGGCGGCGGGTATGTCTTTGCAATGATCATGGCCAGAAGCACAAACACGACCGGTGCCAGAAGCTGCGCCAGAATGGCCTTCTTGTCGCGCATCGAATGCACACGCCGCTTGTCGAACATCGCCTTAAACTGCTGCAGGGCAAGACGTCCATTTCCTTGCACACGCTCCCCACCAATCTTCTGCATGTCTCCCGCATGCGCCACGTCGACCTTTACCATCGATATGGACATGTCGTGCATTGGGACGGCGCTACCTTCCTCGGGGTCAGATTCGATCCTGGGCTTTTCCGCTGAAGCGGCCGCAATGAGACCGACTGAGCTGGGGCGCAAGTTCTTACACGATTTGAGACCGTTCTCTCTGTCTTCAGCGTCATTGTGCACGTCGTCTTTCTCTGCAATTTCACCCACGCGCAGAAAGACCTCCTCCATTGTGGTCACAGAGACGCCGTACGAACTGATGGCGAGGTCATGCGAGGTCTTGTCAATCTCGGCAAACAAGTGACGGAAAGCACCGCTCGATTGCGACGGCAGAACATACGACAGCTCCAGGGCAACGTCCGTCATGAGCTGCGCGTTGGGCACGTGACGCTGAATTGTCTCGGTGACCTTGCTCTCTTCGCACCCGTCGCCCTTGACAATCGTCATGTGATATCCGACGCCGTACTTTGCCTTGAGAAAGAGAGAGCTCCCAACACACTGCAGTTTACCCGCCGCCATAATCGCAATACGATCGCCGAGAAGATCCGCCTCGTCCATATGGTGCGTAGTAAGGATCATTGTGCGACCCGGTTTGTGCTTCAAAATGAGGTCCCATGTGGCGCGGCGTGCGTACGGATCCATTCCTGTTGGGTGTGCAAGTGCATGGTGAATAGTGTGTGTATGTAAGTATGTATGTATGCATGTATGTATGTGTGTGTGTGCGTGCGGAGGAAAGGTTGAGCGAGTATGAAATACATATTCGTGTATACACTACCAACATACCACACCGCACGAGGAGAAGGCAGGCGGGCACACAAGTGAAGAAAGTACTAAACAAAGGGCAAATAAAAAGACGCGACGGGGAACGCTTATCTGCGGAATGCAAGTGTACATTCACACACACCGGCAGTAGGCTCATCGAGGAGGACGATCTTTGATCCGCCAACTAGAGCAATTCCAACACACAGCTTGCGCTTCATTCCACCGGAGAGAGTTTCGGCACGTGCGTCGCGCTTGTCGATGAGGTTGAGGTCCACCATCATTGCGGTTGTCTCTGCCTTAACGTTCTTTTGCGGGATGCCCTTGAGACGACAGAACAGCCACAAATGCTCTTCCACTGCGGATGAGCATAGGAATACGCGTGGAGAGGGGATAGTGGGAGAGAGGGAGGGG
>CALSCR010002491.1:0-17293 GCA_943704495.1 Pigoraptor chileana
TGTTGTACAATTGCAACAAAACACACACACTGAAAGCCAAAACCGTGCATGTTACGTTACACAACACACACACACCACACACACACACACACACACACACTGATGAAGGACATCATCCCACCTGATAGCTGCGCAGCGATTCGACCATGCTGTAAAACTCGCAGAACTCGAGCTTCAGCGTCCGTGCAACATAGTTTTCCGGCTCATTGTTGATCTCTCGCGTCTCACGCACATCCGACAGCCAACTGCGCAGTCTGCAAGCCCACAACAGACACACATGATCCCACACATAATATGCAACACAAGCACATCCATTCAAAATTCAATAAAAGTACAAACTGGCACTGAGTGGACGTACAGTTTAAGGCACTATACACATGTTTCGACACACACCCGCACACACCGCACACACACAAATAGAGCACAGACCTCCTGAGGGGCGGCGGGCGCGAACTGCGCCTGCTGTTGATGCTTCCCGTGAGCGATGACCCATCGGCGCTCCTGTTCATTGCATCGCGTGCCTCCTCCGTCAGCAGTGGCGCTGTTTCGTCAATGATCTCCACCTCGAGATCATCACCCAGGCCCATGCGCGGGTTGAATGCAGGCACGCCGTCCAGTTGGCGCACAAGCGAGTCCAAGCGCACCTTAGACTGCTCCAGTTTGACTGGCCGTGCGTCATATACATATATATAGATGCAAAGGATATTTAGCTGTGTGCGCGAAAACGCGTATCCATATGACAATTCGACGTGATCGGTCTGTATGGCCTTCACAGATGCGATACGGTGAGAGGATTCTCAATGCGGCGCACGTTGTTGCTGTTGTTGACAAATTAGACAGGCGCAGAGAACGAGATATTGTCGCGAGGAATGCATTTGAGTGACTGAAAGCACGCGCTCACCGTGGAAGAAGTTGTTGATCTTGGCAAGCTCCAGGTCAAGAAGCGCGGTGAAGGACAGATCGATGTTGTCGTGGCTAAGGGTGGACGTGCGTGTCGCCGGGACGCCATCGTAGTCTAATCAAATAGTGCGAATACAGGCGCGATTTAATTAACAAGTATGCAACAGCAGGAACCACTCGACTGCCAAGAGATGAATTGGGTACAATAGCAAACACGAAAGAAAGCTCACCTCTCACGATGAAGGAGAACGAGCCTCTCCGCCGTGTTTTCGGAGGACTCTTTTCAATCAGGACCTCATGGATGCGGTGCTTTAGTGACTGCAGTGTACAGATACAGCATATGCGAATGTAAGCCTCATTGACATGACATGAAACACACACGAAACGATTCTTGTGAGTAATGAACTAACAAATGAGCTTTCGATAATTGATGCTCATGTCAGCTTCAACATGTGCGAGTGTAGTGTATGTATGTGGGTGAGTGTTGTTTCTACTGGCCTCTCTACACATGCAAGACAGAGACAAGTGGATGCCCCCTTCCCCCCCCCCCCCAAAAAAAAAACGCTTCGATGAGCGCTGCCAATGCATACCCTGTAGTCCAAGTAGCGCTGCCGCCAGTCGGGCACGGCATGGCTATCCAAGTACTGCGCGTACTTGACCATGGCTGGTAAGTGGATGTGGTGGATGCACCACCTGTGATGCCTATCAGGACGGAGCAATTGGGCGACTTGCCCACAGCGCCCGCGGACGGCAGTAGCAGCAAACAGTAGCACGTCCCCGCGTAATAAAATCTATTTTGCCAAACGTTCGGTTGCGTGCCCAGATGACAATAAGATGCACCGAACACAGCCGCGGTTGTACAACTTATTCAGCTCCGTCGGCGCCGTCCTCAACCCAACCGTATTCCTCCCATTCGTTCAACTAAACTTAGTGGTGAACGCAGGCCGTTGGTGCATGCATCTCAACACTTTTGCCGTGCTGAGTGTGTGAGCTGGTAATTGGAGCATAAGGGGAGCTTCCGCGCCAAATTTGGGTCACAAGGGCCGACGAGTGATTTAGTATGAGCCATCTATTGAAGAACTTGCTGGGCTACGACTGTAACAAGTGGATTCTTGGGCTTACGTCGTGGATCCGCACGGGCGACTGAATTGAAAATGGGGCGAATCCTGGGAACATTCCAGAGTGAAGATGAATTTAAATTGAAGAATTGGGCTGCGTGTGCCGAGTGGCGCCAGACTCGGCCGTTTGAAACCGGCGAACTAGACCTCGGACACATCCACACACACACACACACACACACACACGCGACATCAATGGCATACATACACACACAGACAGACAGACACACACACACACGCACACACGCACACGCACATGCACACACACAGACTAGCGCGCCAAAGTGTGTGGGATATAATGGGATTAAACTTTCTTGGGTTCAAATTGCACGTTCTTTTGTTGTTCATTTTGATTCTGGAGTCCGATCACAATCTCCTGTCCCGGCGGGCCTCCAAGTCGTACCCAAGCATTCTCGCTCATACAGCCTGAATTAAGAGTGAAGACCCATTGCAGTGACAAGAATAATCACGCCCTGCTTGCCTCCGAATGAGCTGTTTGTGCATCCAATCCGACGAGATCACCCCGTAAGACTGGTCGATGGTCGCCGCGCTGAACAGTGCCACGCGGTAAGCACACGCCTGTTGCTTGGCCGCCTCGGCTACAATGGACCTTAGGGAGCCCTCTCCATCGCCTGTGCAGGTGCTGGACGCTGATGCAGCAGTGCAGGCGCCGGTTCTTGTTGGCATCCCTGCTGTTGATGCGAGTGTTGTGGTTGAAAGCACTTCGCCGGCGGATCTCGATGCGCAGTCATCGGCCGCCCTCGCCGATTCCATCACAGAACACTCACCCGAGACGCCTCGCGAGGACTCCGATAATGGGCATGAAGTGAGAAATGCCGTGCAAGTGGATGTGGCTGGCGACGGTGAACCGGTTGGACCTCTAACAGATATGAACTCAGCTCCTCTTGAGCCGCCGGCCGACACCAAGCCCGCTCGACCCTCGCTCGATTACAAACAGATGGTCGAAAGTATTCCGACGACCTCACTGAACAGCGTGGCGGGCGAATTCTACCCAGCCCACGTGCCCGGACGGGCGGTGATGGCAGAAACAGGGGAGGGGGATGCCGCACTTGCTCACTCGGATTTTGCGCCTCCTTCGTCAACAACTTCGCGGCCACCTTCTGCGTTGGAATCACAGTCGACGACAAGCGCTGGGTCTGCCGATGCAGGTGGTTCTACGCTTGTATATAATCAATCATGGATTGCTCGTTTGCTCTTTGGTTTGATTTGATGCGTTTGCCGCCTGTAATTGTGCACGACCCGGGTGTGAGGGACAAGTACGAATGAGTTGCTGCCTTGGTCGACTGACATATTAATTGGACGAATTTGCTGACGTGAATCCAATATGGATTTGATTTCTTCTTTGTCGTCCTCTCTTTCTGCATGCTTCTTCTGTACAGAGATAGTGAGGTACACTGTGCAGCAGAATGACACTGTTGTGAGCATCGCCGTTCGATTCGGAATTACAGTGTGGGAACTCTGCACTTTTAACCGAATTTCGTCAAAGGTTGTCTTTCCCGGAGATGTGAGTGTATAATATGGAACATAGCTTTTTGTGTCTATAATTGTTATTTCGGTTTGCCTTGTGTGTGCCCCCCCCCCCCTGTTTCTAATTTAGCGTCGCCCATATGCTATCTATTGCAAGTTTGGGTGGCTGCTGTAAACCAAAGCAAAAAAACAAACAAGCAAACAAACAACACGATTTGTGACAAACGTCTCCACATGGACCCCCCTCTCACCATGTGTCCTCACGTGCTTACGATGTGCCAGGTTATCAGGATTCCTCGGCCGGGAATGGTTGCCGCAAAGAGAACGGGCTCGCGCACCGACCTCTTTGCTTCGGCGTCGGCATCGGCGTCAGCGTCAACCGCCACTCTGGACCATCTTGACGGAACTGTGTCGGCGGATGCACACCCAATAGAGCCTGTTCCCGAGGAAGGTTCTCCAGGGGCGCTTTCCGCGGCAAATGGCGCACTGTCGCATTCTTCACCCGACCTTACGTTGCCGACAGCCGCTGGAGATGTGGAGGAGAAGAGTGTGCGTGGGCGCACTGGAAGCGCAGAGTCAGATGCGGCGACTGCAGCGCAATCGAGAACAGCCAGTGCGGGTCCGCTGGGGTTCAGCACGCTCCGCCGTCGGACCTCGATTGACGTGGTAGACCCTCCCGTGCTCTCTGATGGCACGTTTCAATATCATGTCAAGTATATCACCGAGGGAAAGGTAGGATGGTCTGAGATGAGCTGTGGGCAAGAAGGAAAATGTCTGTGGGGATTGTCGGGTGTGCAGTATGGGGTGGTTGGAGTGGTTGGTTGTTCCCCTTGTTTTCGCTTTATGTGCTTATGCGTTCTTGGTCCACATTACACAAGGCGTTTGACTCACTGCACACTCTAATATGTGAGGCGCATTTTCTGTTTTTTTCTGAACCATGATCCTTTTGCGCACGGCCACTTCTAGGGAGTTGTGGCGGGCTTCTTGCTCATGTCGCCCGAGCGATTTGGCTTCCTGCCCAGCGAAGACGATCCGCTGGTGAAAGAGCTGGGTGTGGAGGACTACGAGCTTGACGGACCCATTGGTGCTGTCTGCAACTGCAGTGTGCACGAGTCGCTGGCGCGGATAAGAAGAGCGAACAGGGAAAGTGGTGCGTGATGTTGGTGTTGTGCGTCGATGTAGCTGCAGCTCTTTTATGCCTGTCGTTGTAGTGGTGATCGGCTTCTGTTTTTTATTCATTCTTGTGTGGTTTTTTCGTGGTTCACATGTGTGTGCGCATATATTTTATATATAAAATTTGTGTGTGAGGATATATAAAAGATGTGTATGAGCGTGTATGTGTGTGTGTAATATGTGTGTGCGCGTGTTTCTTGCGGACCACTGAAATAATGCGATACTGAACGATGGACAATCCCGTCACACTGATGCAGATGAAGAGGGCACGGCGGATGGGTGGGCATTGGTGGACGCCGAGTCTGTTCCCCCGGATGCACAGGCCGCACTGCCAATGTATCTGAAGGTCGGCGTGGTTGGCCCCGGTGGCATGCCCAAGGATCATGTCTTTGCCGTCTCCAGAAGAAAGTGCGCTTCTCACCGGTTTCATGTTTGTAGTTTGTCGGTGTCTGTGCGTGCGTTATGACTTATGCAATGGTATTAGAAACACATGCATACACATGTCGATGTGGCGTTTTTGCACATTTTGACTTTTTTTGAAATGCGGATATTCTCACTTTTGCCACACAAGGATCGATACTCTGTATGGGAGTTTGCTGCAGTTCATGTCGGATGCCGAATTTATGCACGGCGCACAGCTGCTGCCTCTAGTCATTGGCGCAAAGGCAAAGACCCCCAAAAAGTAAGCATCTTCTCCTCGCAAACCCGCTGATCCTTCGTTTCATACCCATCGTCTTGAGAATGGCTTGATTTCATCTCACAATTCCTTGGTTTGCTGTGGTCATCGCTTGCTCCATTTGCGTGCGTTTGTGTGTGTGTGTGTGTGTGTGTGTGTGTGTGTGTGTGTGTGTGTGTGTGTGTGTGTGTGTGTGTGTTGCATGCTCACCGCAGGCGATCCTTTGTGGATGACTTGATGGGCGAGGACCACCCAGTACCGCCAATACTCATGCAGCCTTCAAAGCTGATCGATCCCACGGATATGCTCAAGGTAATGTGTTTGAGCGTTCGTTCAGAGTGAATGATCTTGTGTGGATTGCCCCGTTTTTTCAAAGGTATATTCCGTTGCCCTCTCAAACCTTCCTCACGACTATATCAAACTCATGCTGAATTCCACACACACAAACATGCATCTTCTTACCTCAATATGTATGTAACACACACTTTCGACACGGCCCACCCACCAACCGCCATGCCGTGCGCTTGCACTGTGGACAGATTATTTCCTACATGCCCAAGCGACACCAGCGGGCAGACTGGAATCTAATATACAGCACATATGTCCACGGTATCAGCCTGCGGACATTCTACCGCAACATGGACAAGCACAACGGGCCGTCCGTGCTGGTCATGTCCGACACCATGGGTCACGTGAGTGGATGCCTCTGTCTCTGCTGGGCTGTGTCTTTTTCCTTTTTTCTTTTTTCTTTTTCTTTTTCCTTTTTTCATTTTTCATTTTCGTTTTTCGTTTTTCCTTTGGGAGGGACTGGAGATCAGCATCACAGGCCTGGGTTGATACACTCGGTCGATCGGGGAATCAGAAATACTGCCACAAATAGTTTGATTAACTTTACGAAACTCTACCTTTGTGTGTGTTTTATTTTTTCCTTTTTCTTCCTCCCCAAAAGGTATTTGGGGCGTTTGTTACCGAGCCGTGGCGAATGTGCGAGACGTTTTACGGCAGCGGAGAGTGCTTTCTGTTCAGCGTCAAGCCGACGTTTGCGGCGTACCCTTGGACCCACGATAACGACTTTTTCATGATGGGGCGACTCGACTGCATCAGCATTGGGGGCGGAGGGTAAGGGGCGATTAATGAGAATATTCTGCAGAACGTGTATGGTGTGGATTCGTGCGTGCGTATCTTCCTTTGCTTGCCTGTTACGTTTGGTGCTGTGTGGTCTTCATCTTCTCCATCTAAGCCCCGTTCATGCAAGGGCCGACAATGCAAAGTTTTCGAGGTGCCTTTTTTTCTTTTGTTCAGACACTTCAATCGTCGCTCGTCACTCAATGCAACACAACATACCGCAACACATTACACGCAGTGGCCAGTTTGGCATTTGGCTGGACTCGGACTTTAATCACGGGAGTAGTCATCCGTGCGTAACTTTCCGCAATCCAACGCTGTCGCACGCGCCTGATTTTCACTGCGTTGTCATGGAGGCATGGGGCTTTGAAAGCTGGTAGCGGAAGCAAAGGGTCTGCCGCGTGTTTTTGTGTCGTTCACACCCGTGCGCGTGCTCGAGTGGTCTATATGTGAATTTGCCTTTTGTACAGCGGAGCAAGAATTTAAATATCCCCATACCTGAAATGACTGCCTCTTCTCCACATCGAATTGTACCAAGTACATATACATAGTATGAGTGTGCATGTGCGTGTGTGTGTGCGTGCGCGTGTGCGCCCGTGTATGTGTGTGCCTCTTGGGCTTCCATCGCGCGCATCCGATTCTCAGAGCCCTCCAATGTGTACCGCACCGCCGCCCACTGCGTCCATTCTGCCTATCGAAGACCTTCGCCTGCTGCCCTCCACATCGCCCGCTCGTTTGGCCATCTTTGTGCGACGCCGAGGCGCTGCCTGCGCGACCGCTGTTCCTTTGTAACTGAGCCAGGCCTCAGCCGCCTTGCGTATGGCGGTGTCCTGGATTCGGTCGGCGTGCAAAGATTGTTCTGCGTTGAGCGATGGGGTGGGCGGATTTGTTGTGCCCCACTCTATGACCCACGTGAGTGGATTGCACGTTGTTGCGCTTTCGGTGTTGTTGTTGTTGTTGTTGTTGTTGTTGTTGTTGTTGTTGTTGTTGTTGTTGTTGATGTTGATGTTGATATGGAGGCCGCTCGTACTGCCGCCGACTGTTCCCATTTGGCAGACTGCGTCTGTTCCTGTCTCGCAGTGGCCGTAGTGAGCATTGGTGTGGCACACGTGGCCGCACGAGTTTACCGCTCCACTGTTTACGCTGTGCATTGGATAGAACTGCGTTTGACGGTCAGTAAAGTCGACGCGCGAGGTATCCATGTCACCCGACTGTGTCGATTGGAACGGAAGCTCATTGGCATCGTTTGTACCCAGTAACGCCGTTGCCGAAATGTGCGCTCCATATTCGCTCTCTGGTGACGAGGTGCCCCAATCGGTCGGTTGTTGAGATTGCATTGCACCGCCATCGTCATAGTAGGTTGTGTCTGCCCCTCCAGGTATCAGTATGTCCGGTACAAGAGGTGTCGATGGATATGGAGCAAGCGTCATGACAGAAGATATCCCGCCACACGCGCCGAATGAAGAATAGTCGTCGCCATGTGCACTTGTAGCAGACGCATAATGCATCCAGGCAGCTATGTTTGCTGTAGAGGGCGACTCAAACGGTTGGGTGGACGACAAAAGCCGCGACAACTCATCAATGTTTCCCGGGAGAGCATGTGCACGCGCAATGTCGGAGAGCGCTTCTTCATCAACAGCAGGCGGCTCCAGCATCACCGTGTACTGGTGATGAGCGGGAGACATCCCCGGGTGTGCAAGACCCGTCATGAATCCAGCGTGGCCATCGTCTGCAGTCCGTGGCGTCGTGCACGCTAAATAGGATGCATACGAGGTGTCTGACTCGTGACTTCCCCGACGGGCACTGTTGACTGTGGATCCCGCCGGAGTGCTGGTGAATGAAAAGGGGCCCAGTGTTATCGTCGTCGTCACGATCGGGGAGGTACCCGCAGTGTCATCCCAGTCAGTGCCTTCGTCGCAGTCATGTGCACACACAGTGAGTGCGTTTCCGGGTATTGACTCAGTTGGCGTTGGTGCGGCCGCCGAGACAATCGGCAAGTGCGGCACTGGTGACAGCACGCGGCACATTCTACGAGATGCTATTCCTCCAACCGCACTGTTGATGAGGCAGGGAGCTCCGTTGCACGCATCGACACTCAATTGAATTGGCAGCAGAGACTTCAGCCAGTCGGCGTCGGCGTCGCGGTTGCCCATTGGTGCCGGGTGAGACGTGAATATGCCAATCGATGGCATCTACTGGCCCAGCGGCACTGCGGACGCTCTCTATTGTTCGGAACTAAGTTCATAAGAAGTCCTCCTTTGCTGGGCGTCGGTTGATGTCACTTAACGGGGAGATTCTACGGATCCGTGGCATTGTACACCACTGATGAAATCCGGGCGTCGCGCTCCGCGCCGGCCCACGGTGGTGGAGAAAAAGGAAAATTGGGCAATGCAGAGGATGGTGCCCCGCCCTGCAACTCAATTGATGCCACTGCCGTGGACGTAAGGCGACTGGCCGTATGCAACCAGTCGCAGCTTTGTTGACTATGAGTCCCTGTATCAGTCGTCCGGACCACGCCTGGACTGTTTGACGTCACGAGTGCAAAAACCGGAGCCAAAAACAGACCGTGTGCTGTTGAAGTGAAATTGCATTCGACCGAGGCCATATAAAACGCGGAGTGCGCCTTCCAGTGTGTTTCTATGGAGCTTCACACCCGCGAACCCCACAGTCCAGTGAATGCCCCGGTGACTGCCCCACTCACGCCAGCCAATCAGCGCCAACCAATATGCGCTCCTCCCCCTCCCCCCGTCATTATCTTCAGTAGCGTCATCATGGTGCCCACCATTACCCGGCGACGCCGGATTACCTCGAAGTACCCTTGACTGAGGCACTGGGCACGTTCGCCGCAGCGACCTGCCGCGCGGGCAACTCGGTCATTAGGCGGCTCGAGCCCGTGAGCCGGCGGCAGCCCCGCCACTGCATGTTGCACTCTCCACTGAAGGCAGCATCGCGGCTTTAATTCAGCCGACGGATTCACGGCGCCGCACTTCAACTTCAACGGCCGCCGGCGCGGCCACTGCTGCCGAGCCGCCTCCGGGTCAAGTTGGCGTCACGGCGTCTGCCGGCAAGAAGCCGAGTAGCAGTCGATACTAGTACCGGCCGGGCGGCGCGCGATCATCATGGGCTTTTGCTTTGGGGCTAAAGTTTTGGTCAGTTCAGTAGTACCGGCGGCACTAGCAATGCCGCGCTTGCCCGCCGGTGCCGCAATCAGCAAACTCTTCGAAGAAGACGGAATCTTTAATTATTATCGCACACAAAGCCGGGCGACCGGCGAGCGGCCTCGGCCCAAAGTTCAGCGTCCCTTTTTGGTCTGCCGACTGATGGCGTTGATGCGAAGTCAGTGGGTAGCACATAAATTGAAGTACTGAATATAACATTAACATGAACACACCCCCTGAACGTGTCAGCCAAGGGTCAGGGCTCGCCGAGTCAGTACCCTAAGATGGCCGGCTTGGTATCAGCACTGCGGAGTGGACTGCCTACTGTACCGCATATTGTTATCAGTTCTCCCCGCGGCGGCTTCCGCGGTCAATATATACGCCAGTGTCCAGGAATGATTTCTCCCACACAAGTGTCTTTGCGTAACTGATTAGCTTATGGGCAGTCAATGAGTGGAGGCTCTAGCCGAAACTGAGAAAACGCCACTATATAATTATCGATGACATCAGTAGTCCTGGCCCAGTTAATTAGAATGCACACAGTATAATAAATTGATAGATCACCAGAAACGATATTCATAATAGACAACGCATATCCGCCGACGGAACTAACGTTCAGTCCTTGTACACTGGACGAGCGCGACGTCCGGCAGGCTTTCGTTTGGCAATCGGAGTGGGTCGGATGGATTCCAAGCCTCCGGATGGGGGGCGGTCCGTTGGCATCGTGGGCTTTGCAGCTTTGGGGGTTTTCGGCTGTGCCTTCATGCCATACTTGTGCAGCCATGCGAGCGCCCCGACGATGACGGGGTTGTCAGACCTATTCATGTAGACTGTACCCGGCGCCGCAGGATCAGCCGCTTCTGCCAGTGGGCTGCCGATGGCGGTGATGCCAATGGCCATGGTGTTTGTTGCGAAGGACGTGTTGCATGTTGCTGATCCTTCCAGCTGACGTTGGTTGGATGCCACCGGGACGGCGGCTGCCTGCACGTAAGTGTAGGCGTGGTCAATATCCTTCGAAACCAAAGACCGTCTCAAGGCATCTTTTGCAGAGGAAGTATTGACAATGTCGGGTATAGTCTCGCCGGTGGCATGAGCTTGTGTGGACTCGGCGTGGACGGAGCCGGCGGTGGGCTGCATCTGCCGTGCAGCGTTCACGTTGCACTCGTGGACGCTTTCTTCGAAGCTGATGCTAAGCCGCGTGTGTAGGATGCGAAATGTACCATCGATTTCCTCCGCGCTTCCATAGTCGCGGGTGTCAGCACTCCACTGTTCGCTGTGTGCGTCCGAATTGAAGCTATGGCTGAGATGGTCGTCACACAGCATCGTGGCTGAAGGTGAAGGAGGAATCTCGGCGATGCAAACAGGTACAGCACGGGGCGATGGCTGGCGTGAACCACAGATGCCCGCACCGTGACTCGACGCAGAGATGTCGCGAGCGAATGCACTCCAGTAGCTGTTGTGAGTGAATGCGGGAAGGTCATGCTGGTCTTCATTACCGTCGGAAGCGGCATTCGGCACGGTCCCATCCCAGAGTGACGCCGATGCGGATCGAAGAGCACGAATGTTGTGGGCGTTGAAGCTCCCAACAATTACGCCGTCGCATTTCTCCTGGTTGTCGACAGATTGCGATTTCCATACTCTAGGAGTCGCCGGGGGCGTGAATGGCGAAATGGCTCCGCCGCCGACCTTGTCCGTGTGAGACGGCACATAATCAACGCCACAGTCCCTTGGTAGTATGCATATGGGTTGCATGGCCATCTGCATCCAACAGCTGATAGTCGCATTTGCGCGCTCTGCGTTGTAGGCTTCGTGCGCAGACCAGTACGCAGGCGCCGCGCCATTCGAAAGTGCGCCCCGCCGCGGGTCGAACGTGAAGGGGCCGATGGTGATGGGCGCTGTTTTGATCAGGGGTTCGCATTCGGCGGAGCCGTCGGAGGTGGCGGACACCCCATGGTGTTCCATTTCCAGCCGATGGTCGCATAGAGTGTGCATGGGCGTGTTCAGCCGCGGGTTGGGCGCTGCTGACGACTGCGAGGGAAGACCGAGGATGGATAGAGTGCAGTGAGGGACACACGAGTCGTTCTCAACTGACTCATGCCTGTCGTCGTTTACAATTCCTGCATGCGCCCATCCCTGTGTTAAAGCGATTGCAAACGCCTCACGCGAGTTGACTTGGTCGTGTACTTGAAGTGGTTGCATTGTCGACATTGCAAACTCCATCGGCAGAATTCGTCCTGCGCAACTTCGCTGAGTGGGCACTGATATTCACAGCTCGTCACACTGCACCAGAAGATTTGCAAACGATTTATGTGAATGCGTAATAGCCATGAGGCGACTGCCTGCTCTTGAACCGATACGAGACGTTCGAATAGAGGGAATTCATGATTGACATTTTTAGATTGGACGACTGGTACGTATACGTATCCGATTTGATGGACCGACTGGGCCAGTTGCACCACTGAGTTGCACAGCCGAGAGCGAGTAGCACATCTGCCGTCAGTCTTGAAATGAAGGCAACTCAGTGGCATAGCGACGCGGGACGGAAATTCATACATGTGTATTACAAAGTGTAAAAAAGGGAGCAATAGAGGAGTCAGCGTGAAGTGACGGCCGCGCCACAAGTGACGGCGTGCCACAAGTGAATGAGCTAGAGGGGCACCGCTGACAAAACACCGTCGGTGTCCATGTGAGGTTGACTTTGTGACCGGTGCTCTGTCGCAGTGACCACGTACGGCGGGTGGTTTTAATGTTTATGCATGGCGCACATGTCATGTTTCCTCACACAAACACACTCCCGGCGGTGCGACTTTCCTAGGGAGTGTGAGTATGTCAGTGAACGTGCAACGAGAGAGCCGAGGGAGAGACGAGAGAGCCTTCGATCTGAGCCGCAGCCGGGCATTTAATCTCATTGCACATTGATTTTTAGGCGTGTTTTTGATGACTAGTTCAATTCAACTTGCTCGTTTCCATTTTGGGAATTATACACACCTCCGGGTGCGATATGATCAATTTGTGCGATATGGGCATTGTGCCGAGGCAGTGAGTCGTTCTGCGACGGTCTCGTGCTGGTCTCGTGAGTATAACTCAGTGAATGCACATGCCGTATCAAGGGTACTGAGCACTCAATACCGGCACTCAGTCCTCAGGACCGCCGGCCACTCGCGAACACCGCCCGGGACACTGGCCGCAGTTTTCGGTCGGCGGCTATTTTACTGTGCAACACAACCATGTCCCTAACGACACAAGTAGTGCAGTGGCCGTCGTGCCGGCATCAGGATCCCTTTTGTTGATCCGTTTGCCTCAGAGATGAAGAATATCCCCGGCTGTGGCACATACTAGTCCTGGCCGGGCCACTGCCGAGGGGAACGAGTTTCTTGACGGCATGGTTGGCCGAGACTGAGCGCCAGTCCTCACGAATGCTGCCTCGCTGAGGATGGGGATACATTCGGCAGAGCGTCGGCGGCGTCCCGACTGGTGGGATACTGTGAGAAAGGTGATCAGTGCAGCCAGGATCAAACATGCGAGTCCTCGGCTGCATCTATAGCTATCGATATATATTGCGCGAGAGCTCGCACAGTTTCTGTTGAGTGTATTTCAAAATAAATCATTGAGTGTCAGCAGGTGTTCTCCAGACTTTGAATCATTTTTTGAATCACGCTGTGGTGTCGGCTTCGCGCCATGGCGTCATCCGGTTCCGTGGCAGTACTAGTCCGCAGCTCAGAGGCACTTGCAGCCGTTCGTCGTTGCTTATCACGTGCACGGCGGTCGCTCGTGGTCCGAGCCCGTCGGGATGCGGCCACGCGAAGCGTCGACCCCTCCGACTTTGTCACTTGCGTCGTGTTGGGGGGAGCGTAAGGACATTTTGACCCATGATCTGTGTTGCTGAAGAGGACGCGTGCTGTTGTGGTTCCTCCTTGGTATTCCGCACAGTCTCCAGTCGGCGCCGACAATCTGCACGCGCAGTTCATCATTACATCCTCATGGCAAACTCCATGACCGACCGCCGAACGACGCTTTCTTTTTCTTCTCTCATGTGCAGTGGAACGCACGGGAATATCGCCCTCTTGGATCTTCTCGTGAGTTGAACATGTCGAGTCCATGATGGCCGGCGTCGCATCTGTTGGCAAATCGGTCTGTGAAAGTGACGCCGTTGCGCTTGCCCTACTGACGACCGCCGTTGTCCCGCGAGTCTGTAGCCATGCCGTGGCAGCGCCGATGACATAACACTGCTGTGCGTTCATGTTCGAGTTGTCTGTTGTGATTTCGTACGACGGTGCTGCGCGGACCTCGTGTGCGAGATGAGTTGCGGTATCAAAGTTGGCGTTGGGGTGCCCATCGCGTGCGATGGTCTTCGGGCGTTGAGTGCGCCGTGGGGAAGACTGATTCACTGACCAGTCGCTTGTTTTGTTTGCGTAGTGCGCTTGTGCCTTTGGTTGAAAGTCGATCCGTCTCGCAGTGTCTGATTCGACCGCGGCGACGACTGCACATGGCGGCGTAAACGATAACGAGGAGAGCCACTGTGCACTGCTGCCTCCCGCGAATGTGCCCATCTCAATCATGAGGGGATCGAACGGAAACTGCACTTCTCTTTCCTTTTCATCGTTGAATTCCACGGCGTTCTCCTCATCGTCCATCTCACTCTCGTCGGTAAGCGGTTCCTCTCCCCAGGCGTCTTCTTTATCAGCCAAATGGAGCTGTGTACCCGTCTGAGGCGCGCCGCTGGGCATCTGTGCACCATCGTCACGGTGGATCTCGGCTTGTGAGGACGCAATAAATGCAGATTCACTCGACAGTGGTGCCTTTTGCGTGCTCCGGCAGACATTCGTCACAACACACTCACTGCGGATGTGCTCTGCAAACACATGTGACTCGTCGTGCCACTGCCATCTGGCGCCGGGTGCTTCGCCGCTCACTTGACGCGTGGGGGTTGTCTCAGTGTGCGGCCGCACCTCTCCATCCAACATGACCGGCCCTGGGAGGTAAGCAGCACTGCAAGGCAGTTCGCTGATACTGCTCGCCCTCGACAGCGGGGTTGTTGTCAGTGGCGCTGCCTGCTTCCTCGCGTCGACATAGAATTCATCGTCGTCTGGGCTCTCTGTGTGCGCAAAGGACATATACTTGCTGGACTGAGTGCAGGTGCGTTCAAATTGGTATCCCTGCCAGTGGTCGGTCGCAGCCCCGTGTGTCGAGATGTGCCGATCATTTGCATCGATGACAGCGCTCGCCATTTCGCCGACAGACAAGAAGTCCTCCAAGGGCGGCGCATGCGGCAGCAGGAAAGTGGCGTCGACTGTGCGCCTCTTGTGGGGACACAGAGGCACTCCCTCATTACCGACTTCAACGGCGGCGTCTGTGCGGAATGGATCAGCATACTTGTAATTATGCGCGTGCACGCCGTATGCATACTCGACGCCCGTCAGAATTTCGTCGCGACCGCCTGGCAGTGAAGGGGTTGGGCTTGGGATGTATCGCAGCGGAGACTGCGCCGTCCACTGCTGCATCGCCACACTCGCAACACTGTGTGGCGTCGGCGCGGCTGTCGGTATGCGGATTACGCTGAGGTGTGGAAGGGCAACTGGTAGTGCACAGGCATAGTGCTCAGCCACGTGGAATGCAGAGTTCATCTCGTTTAGGCCGGTGCCAGTAATCAGACAGCGCCGACTGAGCGAATTAAAGTGAGTGTGCGACGCGACAGACTCCAGTCCAGTCAGTTGGCAGTCGGTCGCACGCGCATACCGTTCCACTTGCCCAAACGCGCCGGGTGTGTCGTCTCGTGTGGGAAGAAGGACAACGGGCATCCTCCCGCGAGGAAGGTCGTCAGCGAGAGTGCTTTCTTCTTGCTGCTGAGCCGACACGGCGGACGGCATGCCGTAAGTCCAACTCAGTGGCCCCGTGTATCCCCACTGTACTAGTGCTGGATGTGCTGAATCGCTTGACAATGTGTGTGTCGGTTGCGGCATTGTGTCGTTTTTTTTCAGTTCTAAATGGACTTGCCTCTGGTTGCGGGGCCCTGGATGCCGGAACTACAAGCTCAGAGTCTTTAACTAAAGTCAGTTGTTAGCTAGTTGAATGGCTGAATCTAAGTGCAAGCTATGAGGCCTACGCACTGAGGTGTGGAACAGTACGCAGAACATCAGGTACAGTTGGATGCCACCCATGCCCCGGCACGGGTACACTGAGTTTTTTGTCAGTGCTGAAAAAGTTGGCAGGTACAAGGTAGGGAATGGCATTATTTCGACACTGTGCGTATTTTGCTGTCGCACCCCTCCGCGCGTGTGCTGTCTGGGTAGCCTCGGGCGCCATTGGTGCGTCGGAGTAAATGCAGATGACAGAATCCCCCCCTGCATGAATGCAAAGTGGGGTGTTTGCACTCGCGCCGCCGGTGTGAAACCAGAGACCGAAAAGGCCGGATCGTGAAAATCCGCATAATCCCCTCGCGTTTAATTACCCGCCGCCGCTGTTTTTTCCACACCATGTCCCGGATGAATGGGGTCCGGCGTTTCCGTGACCTCCACACTCACGTGGGAAAACGGCCGCGCGTTGTTGTCTCCTTCCAAACTGGGCGACTGCGTGCCGCTTTGGGCCAACGGGCTTTATTGTGACAGTCCGCCACCAATCATGAGTCACCGTTTTAAAAATCGTTTCCAGTTGTTTCCAAGGGTACGAACCGTACCCCTTTGGTTGTTTCTTTTGTTTTTCTTTTTCGTATCCTTTTTTTTTGTGGTGGTTGGGTAAGACAGGGGTAAGACAGAGGTAACCTCATCACGTGACACCTGTCTGTGTCTACGATCTTGTGTGGACCATAACTCAGTCGGCGGATACAATTTTTTTTTTTGTATTTCCGGACGAGGTCCACCGGCAAAAACTGAATCGCACTGACTGATTCGCGGCGTGTCAGTGAAAACAGCGACCCTCACTGTTTCGAAAGCAGCTTTCCAATCTGAAGAATGCCAACTAACGTCGAGGTGAAGGCGCGTGTGCGTGAGTGGGATGCGATTCAAAATGCCGCACGTGCATTGAGCGGGGGCGAAGGTGTGCAATAGTCGGCCCATCTGTGAGAGCGCACACAAAGGAAACCTATCAGCATTTGTACGCTTCGGTTGTGGGCCGGGGATGCAATCAGTCAGTATAGTATATCACGTGCCGTGGTTGCGTATAAACCAAGGCTATTTTGGTCGTACCCTTGGTATAAACCAACTGCGTTCATCCATCATTGAGATACTGAAAGCGGACCATGTGCAAGAAGCCGGTTTGTCAGAGTATGTATTTATCAGGGAGTGCTATATTAATATATCGGCCGTTTCTGGCAGTGCAGGGCTAATCATTGTCCAGGAAGACACATTCTACAAAGTCGAAAGGGGGCGTCTCAAGGTGCGGTCATCACTAATAATTGTTCCCGGCGAGTCGTGTCCATCATCAGCACTGATGATCAATAGGATGTGTTGCATTATTAATACTCCAAATTAGATTAGTGACACACACACAACACACACACACACACACACACACACATACACATACTCACACACACACGCACACTCACTCACGTGAGTGAGTTGTCGTCAACGTGAGATGAGACATTATATTGTGAGTGGTTTGCATGCAACTGACGCCAAAGCAGGAAGTTGGTGATCAGTGCCATAATCACTCGTTCT
>CALSCR010002494.1:0-15439 GCA_943704495.1 Pigoraptor chileana
TGTGTGTGTGTGTGTGTGTGTGTGTGTGTGTGTGTGTGTGTGTGTGTGTGTGTGTGTGTGTGTGTGTGCATGTATTTGTTGTCAAAAGGAAGATCAAGTTGATGTTTGCATAAGGGTCAGCAGTTTTACATGAAACTAAAACACCAAATGTAGCGATCACCACGACAATAAATAAAAATAGATAATCGACGGAGAGCGATAGATTTCATACAAACACCGCGAACACACCGAGAAAGCGCAGACTCCATCACGTAGAGCATGTGCGCATGCATTCCACATTAAATCTTCTTTTCCGATGTGTGTGGCTAGTGTGTGCTTTGTGTGTGCTTTTCGCTATTTGCATACAAATGCATGCCAGTAAACAAAAAATGGACGCCAACTTACCGAGATTCGGTCTGTCGTCCTCGTTCGGTGCGTGTATGTACTTCATGAGCCAGTCGAATATCTTGATGTCACAGTGCACGCTGATGTCGAGCTCGTCCCCTTTGCCTTTCTCCGATAAGTAACTTGCAAAGTATCGCATTTCTCGCGTCAGAATGATGCGATCGCAGAGAAAATCTTGCGTCACTGCAAGGAATAACAAAAGGCAGTGCGTGTGTATGTGTGTGTTTGGGGAGGAGTGGAGAGGGGAGGTAATAAGTGGCCATGCTGGATGTATTTATGTTCCTCTCATAAGCAGCATTCTTCGCTCTGCTCTCATCATTTCCGCCGTTTGCCTTCGCCCAACACGAACACAGTCCACGGCATGCCAGTGCCATCCGCATCTTTGACCGTCAGAGTGCCTGCTGCACGATGCTCGTTCCTCCGACACAACCCACGGCACCGAAAATAGCTCACCCTTTTTTGCCTCGTCGCATACGTGAATTACAATGCTCTTTCGCTCGGCGTCGTCGACGATCGGGCTCTTATAGACCTTTAACTTTGGTCTTTGTTGTTGCGGTACTGCACCCGCAGACTCATGTGCGTGTGCATCGCCGCCCTGACGCTGGCCTTGCACAGTCGCCGCGTCTGGTGGTGGTCTTGTCGACGCATTCTCCGCACTTTGAGACGGTCTCTGGTCTGTTTGTGTGGCTATTGTGTGGCACGTCAGAACGATGTTGGGTTGGATTCAGCAAAACAAAAACTCAATAGAGAAAGGCTGGAAATATAGTCAAGCTGTAACTTCCAACAAAAACAAAAAAAGTCCCTGATGAGGGGGCGGGGGGTATTGGCATGTCACTAACGACCACAAACTCGACTGTGGCACAACAGCTGACCGACACAGAGATAAAGGCGGCATTTCATACTAAGGCAAGTGCATACCGTTCTGTCTGGGCGATGCGCTATTGCCCTCCGGCCTCACACTTGTAATGTCCCGGCCGTTGATTGAGAGGAAGGCGCGGCCGCTGCCGTTGCCAGAGTTACTTCCATTGAGAGGCGCTGCCACAGGATTCCGGTTGGTGGCGGGCGACGGGGCCTTCAAGCCCCGCATCTCTTCCCATCTCAATGCGCACTGGGGTCGCCCACAAACATGAACACGACAAAATGTAACAAGAAGCACGAAAAAGAAGAAAAAAGGGGGTTGTGTGGTGTGGATGTTCGCGTTATCAGAATGTCAAATGTAGCCATGCTCATGTACAAGTTGCCTTTACGAAGGACAGTGCGAGGAATAGTATCAGCATTCAGCCAGCGCCTTTTGGGCACAAAAGTGCTGTGAACACTCGAGATGCAGCACGTTTGCTCAGATGTAGGGCAAGTGAGTCTGCCGATGGAAGTCCGACCATACGACGCCCGATACAATGGGGACACGGCGAAAGAATACAACGCGTCTATTACCTGCTTGGCAGTAACGCCTGGTAGAAGGCGCGCGATCGCATCAAAGTTGGGCGAGTTGAAGTCTGTGACAGTGTCAGGGAACAAGGATGCACCAGATTTCAGACAAAATTAAGCAAAGTGCCAGCGCATGCAATAAACCACTCCACACAACATGACAAAAACACACTCTCCGGGAACCCCCACAAGTCACAGTCGATCTAGGTCTCGGCAACGCATTACAAGCATGTGGATAAAATGACACTGACAGGTGTGACAGTTTCTTACCCCTTGGATCTGAAGTGTTCATGAGTGTTCTTAAAAACGCGTCGAGATTCACCGACCCTCTTCCCTGAGCGTCCGACATGGATGCCACGGCACCGACACCGCCACTACTCTGCGAGCGCGCCTGCGGAAGCTGCGCTGAATTTGCAACAGCACGGCCAGGGGATGCTGAGAGTGGAGGCGTCTGGATGCCCCACTCAGACACGGCCGCGGCGACAGATGAACGTGCCATTCCCGTTTGTTGTCAAGCAGCTTTCCGGTATGCAACAAAGCAAAACTTCACGGATCCAACGGCTCCGGCCGCCCCCGGGCACGTATGCGACGACCAGTTGAGGGCGTGCGCGTGCGGGAAATCACCGCGCCATGATTGAGATGAGCGAGTTGCTTCGGTGTGAAAAAGAGGGAGGGCTGTGGAAAATACCCCGGTGCGACTTATTGTCAGTAGGATTTATCTCGGGAGAAGGTCGCGCGCAAAGAGCAAATGACGGATTCACAGAAATAACAGTCTGACACTTTGCATGGTTGAGAAAACAATTCTCATCACGCAAGATATTCCGAAGAACAAGTTGTGTTTTTTGTTGGTTCAGTGGATAGATCTTCCCACCATTTCAAGGTTCAGCAGTTGCCTGCCTCACTGCTTCAAAAGGCAAAACGACCAGGCCGCGTGACTGCGACAATTAATCTGTAAAATGGCTCTATTTTTGAACACTTTTTCCCATCAACTTCAAATTAAAGTGTGGCTGGTCGGCGGCCAAGGGACAAATAAACTGAAAATCACTCTCAAAAAGTGCATAAATTCCTTCAATCGGCCAATATGTGTGCCCGGGTGGAACGGGGGACCGAAAATTAATTTGAAAATACAGTCTGTAATTAGTGCACCGTTTCAAACCAATTTCAAATAAATGGGGACGGATCAAAAAACCTGAAACAAGGAGGAAATTTTATTCCATATATGGATATAAAGGACGAAATCATTCCAGATATGGATATAGAGGATTCAAATGGTATATTTAAGGTATTTAGTTTCATGTCTTTTCGAACGGCCAATCATATCGCACCGTTTTGTCAATGTGTCCGGTTGTTGCACGCTCGTGTTGCACAGGCACCCGGCGATATTACGCAATCCATCCATCACTTTGTCGTGGCGTGTATCTATCGCATTCGTGGGCGGCGATCGACTACATGAGAAAGCACACTCTTGAAATTGGTAAATAGTGTTTTGTTTGGTTTTCCCTTTACCGCCTATGACTTCAAATAAGGAATGTCGTTCAAGACGAGCGTGGTTGCCGTGGTCGGCACGGGATTCGCTCTGCTCGTTGGGACCATCTTTGCGTGCATCGTATTCCCGGCCATGCTGTTCAGAATCATAACTAATCCCGTCAAGTTTTTTGCGACCAAGGATCGAAAGGAAGGTTTGTTGGTTGCAGCACTAAACTGTCTTGTTGACTTTTGTGACATATCTGCCGGATGGATTTTAATGCATGTCCCTAATCAACTGCATCAATACAGAGCCGGCGATACTGAGGGATGCAAAGTTTGGAGAGCACGCATACATCAATGCCAACGGCATTCGGTGAGTAAATAATGGTCATTAATCCTTAGAATGTGCAATGATTGAGAATTGGCGGCGTCATTCCCACAAATTCCTCTGTTGAGAAGGGGAAGACGAGGCATCGTTGTTATTACTATTAAGTCCGTGCTTAATCACACACGCAGGTTTCACTATGTGGCCAAGGGCAAGGGGCCTCTCATGCTCTGTCTTCATGGGTTCCCCGAGGTATTTGTGTGTGGCATGAAATTTATGCGTTGTGCGTTTGTGGCCATTATTATGGTCTTGCTTATCTTCGTGTTTTTTATCACGAGCATTGACAAGTACTTTGCACTCAGACTCATCTCACGCAACTCCGTTCCATCCCAAAAACCTCACGCACTGACACGGTCGTGCTCACATTTTATTTTATTTTGCGTCTATTTTTTGCGCACAGTTTTGGTACTCCTGGCGGCACCAGATTGTTGAGTTCAGCGACCGCTATCGGGTTGTTGCCGTGGACATGCGTGGCTATGGAAACAGCGACAAGCCCAGCGGAATTGCACCGTATGCACTACCAACACTTCTTCGGGACGTTGCGGCCCTAATCAAGGCACTTGGGCACGAAAAGGCCGTTGTGATGGCTCACGACTGGGGCGGCATCGTCGCATGGTGCGTGTGTGTGCAAAGCGTGTGTATGTGTGTGATGTAGGATTCAAGCCAGTGTCCTTTGGCGCCCATGGACTCCACATGTGAAGATAGAGAGTTTGTGTGTGTGTTTGTGTGTGTGAACTGCCTGTGCATTTATATTCAAATGGGGTTTTGATTGTTGCTGTTGCTGTTGTTATTGTGTCTGTATGTGTGTGGCGCTGTGTTCTTCGGTGTTATTCATGACGCTGTCTGTTTTCGCTTTGCGATATAGTCATCAATTGCGGCTGCAATGTTCCCAAAAGGCCTCTTTCTTGTTGATTCAATTTCAAATCGCATGTCGTGCGTTGTTTGTCTGTGTTTGTGTGGGCTCTGTATTTTTCTTTGCTGTGATCCGCTACGCTTTACAGGCAGTTTGCGATGCAATACCCGGAGCTTGTGGATCGCCTTATCATAATGAATTCGCCTCATCCGCGGGCGTTTGAGGACGCTATTAGCCTCAAGCAGCTGGCCATGTCCTGGGTTGGTATCCTAATATGAGTTGCGTTGCTGTTGTTGCGGTTGCTGTTGTTGCTGTTATTGTGTTTGCTGTTGTTGTTGTTGTTGTTGTTGTTGTTGTTGTTGTTGTTGTTGTTGTTGTTGTTGTTGTTGTTGTTGTTGTTGTTGGTTGTTGTTGTAGCGGTGGTGAGGGTATTCTCTGCATCAAATACTTTGTCGCATTCATACTGTTCGTGCGGGATGTTCTCAGTGACTCATTTCTTGTTCGTTTGATGTTTGTGATTTTGTTTCCATTTTGGTTTGGATTATGTCGTTCCAATCACACAGTCACACATTCACACGCACACGCGCATAGTCCCAACACTGCAGACATGCGCGAACAATACACACACAGGCACACTCGCTCGTTTCCCTTTTTTTTGGTCTTATGGGTTTATTAACCTTGCGTTATTTGGCGTCCCAATTGCAGTACATTTTCTTTTTCCAGATTCCATTCCTCCCCGAGCTCATGCTGCGGTCATTTGACTACGGCTCCATTAAGGGATCGTACACTGGGAAGAAAATGGGCGCCATTCGCAAGGACGCATTTGTCGCGGATGACATTGAGGGTGAGTGAGCAAGAAACACGAGGGGCGGGGATGACTACGTATTCTCGCCTTCTCTCTCTCTCTCTCTCTCGCTCTCACGTTTGTGAGCTTTTGGAGTCTGTGGGCACAGCGTCTAATAAGAAAACTGACTTGAATCATATATCTCTTGTTGAGCTCATGGGTATAGCGCCTGAGACTCTCTGATCCGTGTTTAAACTCGCACAAAATTCAAACTGCAGCCTTCAAGTACGCCTTTTCACAGCCATATGCCGCCACCGCCGCCATCAACTACTACCGCAACATCTTCCGCCATCCGCAGCCACGCCGCACAATTCACACACCAACTCTGATCGTCTGGGTACGTCGTATGCGTTGTGTGTGCGTAGTGGTGTTTAATGGAGCAAAGTACGGGAGTGCGTGTTCGTTGCAATTGATTAGCTCTAATTGGAATCGAGACGTATTAATCCTGCGTGTCTTGCCCTGCCGCACATACAGGGAGAAGAGGATAAGGCGCTGAGCAAAGACAGTGTCGAGCCGACGCGCAAATATGTGCCCAATCTCACGATTAAGATGGTCCCGGGGGCATCTCACTGGGTGCAACAAGACAGGCCCGAAATAGTCAATGCTGCAGTCTCTGCTTTTCTGTCTGCGCGCTAGGTGCCATATCCGGACAATGGCGAAGAGACGACGACATGGGAAGACTCTTCCCTAAGAAGTAGACTAAACCGGCTGAATGGACAAATTTTTATTTTCGCGTACAAAATACAGCGATTCGTAGCGCAACTGAAATGGGGCAATCAGTGCGTTGGTGTTGATCCAACAACCTACATTCATATGCTTACGAAGTATGTAAAAGTGTTTCCCCCATCGCCCCGCCCCCGTCACCACCATCACTATTGCTCGAATCTTTTGTAGTGGCAGAACTGTCGGAAATCTGTGGTGGGCAGAAGACCTGAAACGTGGGCTTCTCCCACGTGTACTGTATTTCCACCATGTTTGTAGTTAGTGTACATTTCGCCGGGTAATGTCGTGCCTTTTGAATGCGGTGTTGGTGTGCCGGCCGGAGCTAAGAGAAGGCCATTCCAGAGTACCTGGATTTCACATCACAGAGCGAACCGACCGCCCATTGCACTAACGCAACACGGAAGCTTTGTATGCGAACGCTTGGGAAAAAGTGTCACAAAGTCACCTTAAACGGAGTCGATTGTCGCCCAGGATTACGCCAAACTCAAGTCTGAAACGGTACAATTTGCTAGGCCAGGTGTAGCCCGTCAAATATTGAACCATTAGTCGACTCCTCGGCGGAAACAGGTACACCGCAAACACACACGCGCACATGCACGAGTGTGTCAGCATCTGTGGTCCGTAAGAACGCAAACATAAACGAAGAGAAGTTACAGAAAGTAGTTAACAAATCATAAGAGACAAACTGCACACAACCAACTGACTCTGACGTCATCCTCCTAGCCACACAATAATCAGAGAAAAAAAATTTGCAGGGTGATGTGTTGTCGTGGGTTTCAAAGCTACAATTGTCTCATTCCATAAAACGGTGTGTACAATATGATATTATCAGTTGTGTCAATTATGTCTCATTGTATTTTTGCCGACCTCGAGTATTTCTCGCTTCCCTGCCTTACTTTGTTCATGCATATGGGCCTGGCGCTTTAAGCACCGAGGGGCCTGTTAATTTTGCCGCCGTCACTGCATGAAATCCAGCACCGCTTTCACGGCACGTCGAGTGAATAGAAGAGAGATATCTGGACGAGATGGGATGTCATTTGTAAAAGCCACTTTAGCGGTTTGCTGACGGGCGGTTTTTTCTCATAAATATGTGTCTTCTGTGTGCAAGTTGCCATCTCGCCGTTTGCAATGCAACGGAAGATTGAATTCCTTTTGTGTGTGGGTTTTCTGCACACCGAGATTAGACTGACTCATGAACTAAGTGCTTTTGTTATATGTCGCTCCTGAGATGCATAGTGGAGTCCCGGCTGTAATACATCGTGAATTCTACAAAAATTTCTGTTAAATTTTTTTACAAGTGTTGGCATCTGCTATATCGTTTTTATAATATTTACAATGCACCTCCGTAGAGAGAGTGCATATGAGAGGGGGGTCCCAATGAGTAAACCACGACGAATCCCCTCCCCCAAAATGAGCAGCAAAACAGGCAAAACGCAGCACAGCAAGAGCACGCGGCAGTGACGCAAAAGGCTTAGGGACAACGCATATGTACAGCGAACGAGAGCGCGGCAAACAAGGATTAGACATAAGTGATTCAAAAAATACTGGGGGGAAAGGCTCAGTGCGCTCGAGAGGCTTCGTCGCGGGCTTTGGCTTGACAGGCGAGCCACATGCCTTCCAACTGGGCATGCAGACCCCTGATCCCGGCCATTGCCATTTCGTGCTCCATGCCGTCGTCCTCGTCAATGTAGATCATTGACTTGGTGTTTGCTTCCAGAACCGCGCTGAGCTTCATCATTCCCTCGCGAAGCTGGCGCAGGGGGTCGGTCATCTCAGCGAGGCTCTGAGAATATATGCCGGTGGCGGGCACTGCAAAACAGATGTGAAAAATTGCAGAAATGTTTAGTGAATTTAGCTCAAGGAAGAATTTCAGGCATTATAATGAGTATGCTTTGATTTTCAATCGAATAGGCATTCTGTGCGCCTACCATCTGAAGCCTGTTGCATGGACATCTTGTTTTGAACTGCGACGGTGGCCATCTTTGCGGGGGTTTGGGTTTGGGTATTGGCTTGCGGTGGGCACATCTCAAATACAGTCTGCGATAAGTGAGAGGTGTCTCTTGCGGTATGCCAACCTTTTCACACGATTACCAACCGATTGCATGCATGTGTTCCTGTCTGTCCGTGGGAGTGTGGCAGTAGTGTGGAAAGCCCTGCACACACTCTCTCACTCACGACGCACGCACACACACACACACACACACACACACACACACACACACAAAGAGAATAATCCTTGCGGTGTGCCGTTGCAAAATGAAAGTGAAAGTGTGGTTCAAAGCAGCCAATCGGCATGCGCACAACTGTCACTCAGCAGACTCCTTCTGACCAATCACCGGCGGGCGCGCAATCCCCCCAAACACCCACTTTGACTTCCGAGATCTCGCATACAAAAACAGGTGACGCAATTTTTAAAATCCGGCATTTATATATTTTCCGCAAATCATTTCCGGTATCGGAAACTTTATTGCCTTCGGGATTTTTCCATCCGAGATATGAGTCACCCGGTTTTGTTCCCGAGAGCAAACACTACTACGGCACTGATCAACACCTAAATCGGCACATCCCCGGCGACTACCCCTGTTATTCGCTAATGAACGGAATGGAATGGTGGCGTGGATAGTGGGAGTCGCTGAATCATCTGAGGCTGGTCCACCGAGTGCAGACTGGTTAGTGTCGTGCAGCGACACTTCATCTTATCATCAAGTCCATCAGGGCGATCCCCTCTCGGGCTGTTCAGCCATTTAATATGAAAACTGCTCCTTGTCAACCGCTTGTGACTGAATAACGGGGGAGGCTGATATCATTCTCGGCAGTATGACCGGATTCAGCAACCTTCCCCTCGAGTTGTTCGAGAAAATCCTTCTCTGCGACAACTTGCAGGCGAGGGATATCGTTTCTTTTGCTTCAACGTGCACTTTTTTCAGACATTGGATTCACGCCAGCGATTCGCTTTGGCGGGCTCTTTATCGGCGACAGTGGGTATTTCTTGATTATTTGCACTCAATTCTGCTTGAGTACCGAATGGTATACGTAGGGGTACTCAGTACCCTGGTATATGTGTGTGTGCGCGCTTGTGTGCTGTCTGTGGAAGAGTGTGGATTAGAATCGCTCCTTATACCGTCGCCGCGCATTTTGACGTGTGACTGAAATTAAAGGCGCAACAAATCCCACCTTTGGCCTCTTTGTCTGTGTGAACCGAAGATAGCCTCAAAGGATGTACCTTTAAATAATACAATGCGTGTCACTTCTAAGAGGAATAACTATTCCCATCTGCCCTCCAGCTGGCCAATAACAGCAGCACTCTTCGCGGACCAACATTTATCATCGGCAGTGGCCGTGCATCCCACGGGAGTGGCAGCGACTCTTCAATCTCCTCGGGGTGATCTAGCATGGATGGCGCAGTATGCCAGCCACCTGCGCATAGAAAGGAAAATTGCCTGCGGGCAAATTGGCCTGAGCGAGACGACCAGATGGGACTTGCGCCCCGCAAGAAGTGTGCTCGGCAGTATCGGTATCGATGTGGATGACGCAATTGCTCTGTCCATGTGGCAAGAATCGGCCGATCATTTCGCCAGCAGGGATGTCAGCTGTCACTTTGCCGGGGTCAACAGGGGTCCTGGCGCACTCGGAGCTCCAGACTGCACTGCTCGTCTCCGCCTGATAATCGGCCACTACCGTCTTGCGTGTCAGTGGCTTTCTCTACTGTCGCGACCTGCGTGGGATGTGCCCATTGAAGAAGGTTTGTGTTGAAATTTGTTGGTGTACACAGAGACATTGCATGTTGCGCTTTGTGTGTGCGTTTTTGAAAAGAGTTGTGGTTGTCTGTTGCTGCTATTCCGGCTATTATTTTGATGGTGTATTGAGAGGAGTCGCTGGTATATCGCCTGCAAGTGATTCATGTTGCCCTTCCTTGGAGCTGTGGAGTTCATGGGCACAGCGCCTAAGGCACTGACACTTGAATTGCTTGGAATCGATGATTTATGCCGAAGGCGTTTTGAGTACTGAAGGTTTCTCTCTCGCCTCGTGCTCAATGCAGGCGCCATTCTTGTCGCACAAGTTGTGCATCCGTGCCTCTCCCGATCCGCGATCCTCCAACAGCTCGATGCAATTGCCGACGCTGCACGCCCTCAAGTCCTTGCCGCAAACACACCCCGGGAAAGAGTGGAGGCCCTCAATGTGTTCTTCTTCTGCACATTAAGCTTTCGGGGCAATGTGACAAATTATTACCATCTGGACAACAGCTGCATTGATAAGGTGTGTTGTTTTTGGGGAGTTGGGAGTTTGTGACTTTATTTTACTTGTTTTTCGTACAATTGACCCTCGTTTGAAATTCAGTATTATTGTGAGTTCAATATCGTGCGCCACACAACTATCAGCAGCCGATAGCCGCATCCGGCTCTTTCACAATGGAAATTGTATGAACGATTTTCAGTTGGTACACGGATGTAGCGACAACAGTTGCATTTGTTTGCGTGTGTTCAAGTGGTGTGTGGCTGACGTTGCTTTTTATATTATTATACTTGCACACTTGATCGCCCTTCAGTTTTGCTGCGTATTGTTCTTGAAATTGTGCAGACAGCCATTATGTGCGGGACACATACACAACGGCTCTAGCATCCTCGCATTTCCTCTGTCCACTTTGATTTCTATAAACCACATTGATTTTTTCTCAACTCTAACTAAATGATGTCACAGGTCCTGGAGACGCGCATGGGGCTTCCCATAACCCTGAGTATCATTTACGTGGCGGTCGCCAACCGCCTATCCCTACCCGCGCAAATCGTCAATTATCCTGGTCATGTGCTGGCTCGTGTCTATGTGGGAGGGAATGCAGCGCCAGCCATATCCTCCACAAACGATGCGCCCGCGCAAACATATATGCACACACCTCAAGCTCCAGATGGTGCACCTCCTGGGGATTTTGTAGTTGTAGATTCCTTTCGCCAGGGCAGACCCAATATATCCCCACACGACGTAGCAGATTATGCCCCAACGTCACCGCGGTTCATCTACGACCGAATGCTACGAAACATCAACAACTTGTACATGAGCGAGGATATTGCCAACGGCCTTGACAATGATGTCAGAAGTGCATTTCTCAGGCTCAGCGCCGGCATATTTGATTAGGGTATTCTTTCGTCCACGCCGAAAAGACGGTGTGTGAGCATATGCGTGTGCAAATGAAAGGAATGTGTGCAGAGAGTGATCAAATGTCTTCCATACTTTACAGGGTGATTATATATCCCCTGACACCGAAACTCGCACACTACACAATCACGTCCGAGGGACACTTTCCCATACACCGCACGCACGTATCGCATTTTTTACAACTCATTGAACGAGGTGAACTGGCCACGTTGATGTGTGCACAATGACTGCATTAATTGATGACCAATGAGGAAGCAATCAAGATTTGTGAGGACTTGCTTTGCCAAGAACAGTACAAGAATATGTTGCGGGAGATACTGATACATCATGTGAACTCACGCCGCAACACACTCCTGACGACTGCAACTGCTCAGCTGCCGCCCCATTACTGTTGCTCCTCAGTTCGGTCACCAGAGCGGCTATATTTGAATCGGTTATTGATCACATCTTGCCGCGGCTACTGTCTTGGCTGCATGTTACGTGTGCGACTACGTGTGAGCCTTGCCGGAAGAGTTGAAGAGTGTGCGCGATGTTCTATGCGCACTTGACTGTGCGGGTCATGGATCGATCGAAGTGCTGAAGGTATGCATAATCGGCTGAATAGTCAGATTACCCGCCGGGCGCTTTGTGTAAATGTATCTCTGTGTCTGTGTGTATCTGTAGTCTGTGTGTCTGGGTGTGTCTGTTTGTGTCCGTGGTCTGTGTGTGTTTGCGTCTGTGGTCTGTGTGCATTTGTGTCTGCGGTCTGTGTGTTTGTGTTTCTGCGTGTATGCATGTATGTGGGTCTGTCTGTGTGTATGACTGTATATTTATGTCTGAAAGTGTCTGACTGTGTGCAGGGATTCTTTCAAGTTCAACTTTTGGCAAGAGACAACTCCTTTGGGACGTGGCATTGTCTACTCTCCTAGGAGCTGACTGACATGTATCGGCGTGGATTGTGAAAAAACGTCACCGCGTCATCTGATGTCATCGATTTGAGGCTACTCTTTATTTTTACTCTTTGACCTCAAAATTATTGTTGAAATGACGGCCTGAAATGGCGTCATGTTACTCTGCGGATATCGTATAGTGGTTCAGTACTCCACGTTGTGGCCGTGGCAACCCCGGCTCGATTCCGGGTATCCGCATTAATTTTGCTACTTCTTTCAGCTACAATTTCTTTTTACCTTTCAAACTTCTGTTCACTATTTTTACTTTACTCACAGGCAAGGGTACCCTTGTCACGGGTGATTTTCGCCAAACTTACTCATCGATTAGACGTGGTCGACTGCTGCGTTGTTTCCAGTCAGAAACCAATGGCACTCCACGATTGAAAGAGTTGGCTTCACTTATTTTGCATTCAACCGCGAATGTCTAGATTATTGACTTGAAATTAGACTCATTTTTTATTCTAGGACCGTGCGTGCCGGTTTATGTCAAAAGAATTCAGTCGTTGAGCATCAGAATCACTCAGTCCGCCGCTTGGTACTCTTTGCCACCTGCTGCCGTCAAGTCGCAATTGATCGTCCTGGTTGATATGCCCGCATCATTTCAACAGCAATGCATATCAATTGTCTGATGATGTGCTTAATGCATAGAATGAGAGCAAAAGACCGGATAGGCCGACGTAGCACAAAATCGAGTTCTCATAACCCTTGATAGTATCAGGAGCCAATAATGTTCTGTCCTGAGAGCCGTTGAGTGTAGTATTGCGTTCTGGTTTATTGTTGAAATGTCGGATAAAAACTGAATGAAGCCATGAAACGCTGTGAACTGATATCCAGAAATGGAATCATGTTACTCCGCGGGTATCGTATAGTGGTTTAGTACTTCACGTTGTGGCCGTGACAACCCCGGCTCGAATCCGGGTACCCGCACTTTTTTGTTCGTTTCGCCGATACTGGATCACCATATAAGTGAATTGCAACAGGTCATCTTCTATTGAGATCCTAAAGCTCAGTATAAAAAATTGTTCTGCTTGATTTCTTTTCCCCTTCGTGTTTTTACTTCTCTTCTTTTGTGGCTTTGAAGCCGTTTGGTTGACCTTTTTAACTTTATTTTTAGAAACGAGACGAGGACCAAGTAAGTCGCTGACAATGAGAATTTTGCTCAATCAGGGCTTTGAATTTCGTCGGCAGTAGTGACTCTTGCGTCGTTTTTCGTTTGCCAATCAACATTGGAGTCACATTGAACGACTTTATGGATGCCCATTGTCATGCTGAATCCAGCGGGATGCGAAGCTGCAGGGGGATCCGCTCGCTGAGTTTCAAATTTGAATGCCATGTATTGTGGAATGGAGGAATGACACACAAAATAAACAACAGAGTCCACGCCTGATCAATGATACCGCGGCAATCGTTGACTTTGCTGCCTGCAATCCACACATTCAACCCACGCAAATGCAATGCAATTTGAGCACTACAATGGTAAAATACACACCAAACAACAACAAGACTTAGAATGGTGGTCGAACATAGCGGGGGGGGGGGGAGTCTGGGAGCCAAGACGATGATGCCCGCCCACCCTTAAGAGAAGATAATACAATGCCCTCATCAAGAAATGGCCCCTAAAAAAGCAAACTCTTCAAGAAATGGGGCAACCAAGTCCCTCAAA
The DNA here is from genome assembly GCA_943704495.1 of Pigoraptor chileana. Classification (NCBI taxonomy): domain Eukaryota; class Filasterea; order Ministeriida; family Capsasporidae; genus Pigoraptor; species Pigoraptor chileana. The sequence goes on from CALSCR010002494.1 coordinate 13,825, forward strand.
CGATTTCCGGAAGCGCTTACTAAGCGCATATCCCAAATATGCCATTGTGCCATAGCGGCCGCTCGGCGCACAATCGCAAAAGCGTTGGAACATTTCAGCGGGCGTGAGTGATTTTGGCGAGGTTGAGGAAGGAGGCGGCACGGGAGTGAGCGATGGCACAAACGGCGCAGACGTCGACAACGACAGTGCTGGAGTCTCTGTGCGATGTGCGGAGGCAGGCAGCGGCGTTCCTGCCGGCCCATCCATCCCCAGCGCGACCCCGTGAGTGGCGTGCATTGGCGTGGGACCAACCACACCGCCGACGCCCGCGCCCGCCCGCTGCAAGGACTGCTGCCCCGACATCGAAGACAGGGAGGAGGATGGGTTGAGGGGGGAGAGGCCAAGGGTGGACGACCGGCTGGGCTGGAGCGGAGTGGACGCGGCCGCTATCCGCATCTTTGTCCTCAGATCGTCCGCAAACATGGCAAGCGCGTCGTCCACAATGGCATCGAGCGCAATGACCTCGTCAACCTTCCAGGATGGACTGCGCTCGACAATGATGGCAAGCAGCACAAGCGCCTCGACCGCCAGCTGCCGTCCCTCGGGAAGCGGAATTGAATTGAGCAAACCCTCAACAATCAGCGCAAACTTGAGCTCATTCGAGGTCATTTCCTGGATGGTCGGGTGCTGGGGAAGCAGCTTTCCGTGCGTCGACAGCCCATGGCACCGCGAGAGCACCTTCCATACGCGGCTGTAAAACTTTAGCGGTGTCCGATTCAGCGTGCCATCCAGTTGCCGCCGCCACAGCCACTGCCCCTTCTTGGTCGTCCCGTAGCGCGAGGGATCGTCGCCCTGTCTGGACAGAGAACCGCGCCCCCCATTGAGAGACGACGACGACGCCGCCGACGCGTGGGGCACGGGGCTCGGAGTTTGTTCCCGCAGAAGCACAGGATCAACCCCCGCCGCGCGCATGCCTTCTGCATTCATCACCGACTCTGCGGGCGCCTGGCGAATGGTCCCCGGGTTGATTGTCTGCAGGCCAGACGAGTCCTGCGAGTCAAAGGCAACGGCAAACTCAGAACCGCTGAGCACGCGATGCAGCAGCGTCTTTACGCCAAAGGGACTCAGTCGCATGAGTCGGTCTGCAGCCTCGAGCTTGTCCACAGACAAGTCCCGAGACAGTTCCAGCTGCATGACCTCGATGATCAGACCCACGCGCAGGCGAAGCATCTGGTCAAAAAGCCCCGGATCAGACCGAACAAACATGTGGAGGTACACGATCAGCTCTTGCGTGAGAACGGCACCGCTGAGATCTTCCCCGTGCGCGTTAAAAATGAGCTGTTTGAGTTCGTCGGGGGGTAGGGGACGGTTGATGTTCTGCTCGCGCGGGGGCAGCCCCACCGACACGTGCTTCTGCGCAATCAACAAATAAGTCAGCGCTTCCGCAAGCGTGTGCACGCGGCGCCCGAGCATCCCGCTCGTATGGCGAACGACGGACCACAGCCGCAGACGGCCTGCCTTTTCGTGCACTTCCTCCAAGAGGGCGCCCACAGTCCCCGTCCCGTACTCTCCAAGCCCAGTGTCAAACTCCAATCCCTGGTGTGTGTGTATGTTTTGGGGGGGGGGGGGGGGGGGG
>CALSCR010002499.1:0-15157 GCA_943704495.1 Pigoraptor chileana
GGGGCTTCATCACTTATTGCAGCATTGTCCACAGTCTGTGTCACTAACATCGACAATTTTATAGTGGAAGCTGTACGTGTCTCGACTTGTTTTTTTGTTCATTATACTCACACGGGCAACTCAACACCTTTTCCGTGTGTAGATTCACATTGATTCGTACGATGCAGAAAATCTCCTGTCGTGGCCCGCCGTCCTGAAGGACATCGACTGCAACACTGCAACGGCGGAGAGCGTGAACAACATCGCCGCGGACCTCACATTCAAGTGCATTGGATCAGACGAACTCAACGGTGTGCTTGTGTGGTTTGATGTGGCGTTTGCGGGTGCTCCGTCCTCCTCCCCTGCGCCCACTGTAGCAACAGCAACTGCAACAACAACTACTGCGTGCGGTGGTGGCACTCACCCAATCCCGCCTCTGTATGGCGCTCTCGGTGTACCAAGCTCGCTTATTCTTCAGACTTCCCCGGAGGTACCGCCCACGCACTGGAGGCAGGCTGCTCTCTATCTCGACGATCCCGTGAGGGTAAAGCAGGATGACGTTGTTTGCGCCCGCGTTGAAATGTCGCCACATCCGACAAACCGACGGCTATTTGATGTGCGTCTGAAAATTCGCGTGAACGACGGCGAAGAAGTCGGAAAAACTTTCCGCGATGCGACGTGGGTTACGCATGAGCCTCAACAATAGTCAACGCTTTCAATTGGTGCAATTGCATTGAAGTGTTGCCGGAAAGATTTCAGACCATTGCAGCGATTATGCCAGTCACATTTCAGCCATAGGACTCACTCGTCACAATCATTTGGATATCCAATCAGCACAATCATATGACACTCAACATTGTGTTGTGACAGTCGCTTTTCGTCGTTCCCAGATTTATTTGGAGTCGAATACTGGGCCAGGCACGCCTGAATCTGTCACGTTTTATTGAAAAAGGTCTGACAACAACGGAATCCCGACAGTCATGTACGATAATTTGTCCTATCATGCTCTGTCATACTCCATAAAGCATAAAGCCAAATTTACTGACAATGCGCACGATCGGCGACAAGTGCAGTTACTGGGCACTGCCGAGACGCATGTGAGTTAGTATTAGGTCCTCAAAAGAACAGGACTTGTTCGTCGACTGTGACCATGCCCACTGCTGCCACGGTACCCAATGCCGACCGATGGTGAAATCACCCCTGGGGCTCCTTTAATTCAGTCGAGTGTCATGTGGCTGGTACAATCAGAGAGTTCTGCATAATTATGACTATGTAAAAAGTCATCATGACATCAACTGAAGGCGGAGAACGACGTGCCCCTTCGGTCATGGGGACAGTCCGAGTCACTTTCAGCAGAGATTACAATCCTAAACCTTCATAACCAGAGTCAGTTAACTTTTCGACTGTGGTGTGGCAGCACACAATAATACATCCGGGCACAGCCGTGGACACCAGTAGCAGTACAGTTATATTAAGTGATGGGAGAAAAACATACTTTACTGAAGTGCTCTGAAAATGTCACAGCGAAGTAAGCGCCCAACAGGTATTCACAAACAATACGCAAACATGAACAAAAGGAATTACAACAAAACACAAAGAAAACGCGAATCAAGCTGCTGTCGTTACACTTACACACTCGCCACTCCCCCCACCACGCGCACAAAGTACACATGACCAAGGCTGTCTCCAACTGCAGCCATCCCACCAGGCCCACGACCATTAATGGCAGTGCACGGCGCGCGAGCGACAAACTCGGCGTCGAGAGGCATGTTGTTGCCATTGTAGAAGCGCACGACACCATCGGCAAACGCCATGACCACCCGGCTGTCCACCACGTCGGCGTGAGTTGCGCGCCCACGTGTCATGCGGAACGACCGCTTGATCAGCCCCGTCGTCACATTCCAGGCGTGGCAGACACCACGTGCGTCCACGGAGAAAGCCGCAGTCGAGGACCCGAATACAGTCGTGATGAGCCAAGGGCGTTTGGCGCCCATCGCAGCCACGGGCACAGAGAATTTGGCAGAGGGCTCAGTCTTGCTGATTTGGGCGCCACGCAGTGCCGAGAGTGTCGCGGTGCGCCACACGGACGAAGTGCCATCGAAGGAAGCGGCGGTGAAAAAGAGGCCGTCGTCCGAAACAGCGACGGACGAGATCCAGTTGGAGTGGTGTGAAATGGTACCAACCGACGCAAGCGTGTCTGCTGCGTGGATTCGGAGAAGTCCGTCCCATCCTCCCGTCATGACAAGGCGCCGGGACGTGCAGCACGCCACCGCAGATGCCGGTCCCTCGTGTGCGCGCACGGAATTGACAGGACGGATACCCGCGGCGGTGTGCTCAAAGGAGCGCAGGGTGCCGTCGTCACACACGGCCACAAAGGACGATCCCGTCTTCCCTGCGAATGCAACACCGTTGACTGCGTATGCGCAGACAGTCATGGCAGTTGGCGTCACTTTCCCCGCCTCCACGGACCACAGTATAATCGAGCCGTCGCGGCTGCAGGACAGAGCTGCGCCGCCATCTTCCCTGAAGCACACGTGCGAGACAGACGACGAATGTGACATTGCGTCGGCGGGGGCAGACACCACCTCACTCACATCCTCAAACGGCGCGGGGGACCACCGACGCACACTGGCGTCAGAGGAGCAGCTCAGCAGTCGACCGGATGAGGCAAACGCAACACCCCGGACGGCGCGCGAGTGGCCACCAAAGCGTGCGCGGAGACATGGCTTGAGCGGCGCCCACGCACGCACGGCCCCATCATCTCCGCTGCTGACGACGCGCAGTGACGCACCGCCGGCGTCATCGCTGCTGTCACGTGCAACAAACGCGCACGAGACCACCGGCCGCCCGCCGTGGCCTGCCAGGCACGTGACTTCCGAGGCAGTCAGCACCTGCCACACACGGACGGTGCCATCGGCGCCCGCAGACACCGCAATTGTGCCAAAGTCATCGCTAATTTCGCACGAGAGCACTGCGCCCGTGTGGCCTCGCAGCACACACACTTCCTCCAGGGACCCACCCGCAGATCGCCACACCTTTGCGTTGAAGTCATTCGAGGCTGTCATTATGTAACCAGACCTCGAGACGGACACAGAGTTGATCCAGTCGGCGTGCGCACTCGGCAGCGTGAAGACACACGTACCCGACACCACATTCCAACAAACAATGGCGGCATCGCGTCCGACAGTGAACAGTCGGTCGCCAGCGGCGTTAAATGAGCACGAGGTCGCAGGTGCCTCGTGACCGCGCAGAACGTGCACGCAAGTCACGCCACCGCCAGTAATGCGCCACAGCCGCGCCGAGGTGTCGTTTGAAGTTGACGCAAAGAGGCTGCGCGATGCACAGTATGTGACAGACGTGACGGCAGCCTCGTGCCCTGCGAAAACAACGCCGGCGGCGCCTGTGGAGGCGAGGAAGGACCGGATCTTGCCGTCACCACACCCAATTACTACCTGATCCGCCGCCCACGCGGCACAAATGGACGGCGATGTCGACTCCCGAATGAGCGGCGCGATGACTTCGCCAAAGCGGTTGACAATGGCAGCGCATCCGAGGTGAAAGCCCACGGCGAATCGGGTGCCGTCGGGCGACGGGACTGCGGCGAGTGCATACCCGCGGGCAGAGAGAGAGCCCCACGCGCACTCGGGGTTCTCCTTCTGCAGAGTAGTAATTGCGGATGGATCGACAATGCTTGTGAGGCTGCGACCAAGATGCCCACTCCACACATGCACGTCGCCGTCTCCAGCTCCAACGGCAAGCACGTGACCACGGGGAGAGAAGGCGATGCTGTGCGCCGGCGTGTTGTCGCACGCGCGGAATGCCGCAAGAAGGCTCGACGAGTCCACTGACCACACAGCAACACGCCCGTCAAGCGTGCCGGCGGCAAGACGCTTGTCATCGGGGCTAAAGCAGAGAGAGCGCACCGAAAATGGAGAGTCCGACGAGGAAGAACCACCATCGTTGCAAAGGAGGGATGCGGCGTCGTCTGTGGCAAAGCGCAGATACGCCGACGTCCTATTCGCCGTGTCGTACACAACCACTGTTGTGGACCATCCTCCCGCGGCAAGACGACGGCCCTCCGAGTCAAAGGTAATGGACTGCAGCGGGCGGGAGGATGGCTCTGCAAACGTCCAGTCCGGGGCAGTGCCGTCGCCTGCTGAGCCGGTCTTCGGGTTCCACATGACGACACGCCCGTCCCACCCGCACGACGCAACCAGGCCGCCCTGGGGATCGCTTGCGACGCACGTGACATGCTTCCCGCCGTGCGCAGTTGTTGCGACAGAGAGCACGCACCCGGCCTCCAGGTTGTGGAATTCGACATGTCCATTGACGCGCCCGACGCACAGCCGCGACCGTCCTGCAAAACACAGCGACGCAACGGCAGCACCGCCGGCGTGCGCCACCGACCGAACAACCTTGCCGGTGACAACGTCCGACAGCACAACCGCACCATCAGAGTCGCCGTATGCGGCATTGCGGTCGTCCGAGGGACAGACGGCCATTGCGACAATTTCTACGCCGCCCGAGGGACGCACCGTCATTTCGCAGGGATCCAAACCAGAGTCCTTGTTGTCAAGGGCAACCACCGACGCGTGCTTCAGCGACGATTCTGTGTTCGATGCCGACAGAGATGCAGAGGTGGGCGTCCTGGCGCCGGCGGATGTGGTGACACGGGCGCTGCGGGTGGAGGGAACTGCGGCCGGCAGCGCCACGACAAGGCCAAGCATCGCCCGCGCCGCAGTGTTTGGAGCGGTGCCGTCGGGCTCGTTGAGGGCCTGCTGCACGGCGAGTGTCGGATGCGCCGCGAGCACGTGCGCAGACCGAGTGACAAATGCACCAAATGCAACAACACGTTCGTCGCCGAGGGCTCGCTTCAGGTCGCGGCCGGTTGCGTCGCCAATAACATAGTCCGCCACGAGGTCGTTGATGAGGCCGAGGGCTGCCTTTGCCGCCACGAAGCGCAGATCGCAGAGGAGGGACTGGAGCGCCTTCCACTCGTGTGCTTCTGCAAGATGATGGGGCAGCTCCACAAACGCGCGTGCGGAAGTGCCCTTGAATGCCCCCGCAGCGGAGGGATCGGCCAGCGCGCGAAACGACTCTGCAAGGGCCTTGTGGCACGTGACGCGGTCGCGCTCAACCGGGAGATATCTGCGCATGACAGCGCGGCTGAGCTCACCGTGCGTGATGGCAACGACATTCTCAGCCCCGGATGCATCCGACACATCCGGGGCAAGGAATGCGGTGAGGGCGCAGCGCAACGGCGCCCACAGACCCCGAGGCAGAGGGTCACGTGCTTGGCGCAGATGACGCCCGAGATGTACAAGCAGCTCCGACTCGGAGAGACCTTCGCGCGAGCACACGAGTGCGGCAAGCGCGGCAGAGACAAGTGGGCGGCCGTGGTCGAGCTCCATACGTCCGAGAGCGTCCTCAACAAGGGCGGGAAGAGAACTCGGGAGCGACTGAATGCGCTCCGACACGCGCTCGAACACGCCAAACACGCGTAGCTCCTCGCAAGCCAGGGCCAGGAAGAGGGGGAGTGCGGCGTCGCGCTTTGCAATCAGCGGCCGCATCTGGTCCCCCAGCGACGTCTCGTCGAGCGTCTTGCGGTAGAGGCCGAGCGTGCCGCGCACAATGTCTGTGCGGTCGGCGGGAGAGAGGGCGCCAACCTCGATTTCCTTGGCGCGCTTTTCCAAGCGGGAACGTAGCGCCACGAGCGGCTCGCCATCCGAAACGGACGCCACAATCACGACGTTGGGAGGCACATCCGCGACCGACGGGAGCCATCCCATCGAGCGTGCCGCGTGCGTTGCGTCCAGCTGATCGAGGCCGTCGAGAAGTACAATAAGGCCTTCAGGCGATGATGCCGAAGCGAGGCGAAGCGCACGAAGGAATTCTGCCGAGAGCGCGGCAACATCTGTGGAGTCCTGGCCCTTGCTCTCCTCCCCGCACCTTTGCCTCAGAACATGGCCAAGACGAGCCAGAATGCATCGCACGTCGGCGGATCCGGGGGCTGCGCCAACGCAGTGCACAACAATGGCGCGCTCGCCACGGGCCGCGGCAATCTCGCGGGCAAACACAGAGAGTAGTGCGGTCTTTCCCGCACCAGACTTGCCCGTCACCACAATGTGTCCGCCGCACGACGCGTTGACCGCACGGTGGAGGCGACGCAGCAGCTGTCGACGTCCAAAGAACGCGGCAGCGCGGGCATCGACAAGGGCCTCGTGCACGGCGGCCTCGTCCAGCGCGCGCGCAGTGAGCCGGTCGGCTCCATCCGCAAGCGTCTTCTCGCGCATGAGCGACCACGCGGCAGATCCAATTCCAAATTCAGCGCGGATGGCGGACCACAGGTCGGCGGCAACGCGGGATCCAAACGCGCCCAGTGCACCGGCGGATGGACGGCCATTGACGACGCCTCCCCACTTGCACGGATAGTTGTCAAAGAGAGGGAGACGAGATGCGCGGATGCGAGACTTGAGCGCCGCCATGGACTGGGCGGCGGCAGGGCCTTCAGCGGCAAATGCAGACACGTGCTCGGGAGGCACTTCGGAGAGAAGCGCAGCGCTGCGAAGGTAGAAGAATGCACGTCCCGCGGCAGCCGAGGGCTCGGCAAGCGCACCGAAATGCGCCTCGAGCTCAGTGACGGAGCGGTCCAGAGGGTATGAGGTCAGCCACGAGAGAATGCCGGTGGCGTCATTTGTGACGGCGGCCATGCGGTCCTGCGGCGAGGGCACGTGACCGTAGCGGTCGCCGAGAATGCCAATGAAGAAGGGGCGGCAGCGCTCGACCTCCGTCAGACACGCCTCGAGCGCGCCCTTTCCCGCCACGGCGCGCGCAGGCACGCCCCAGCGCAGATCGACCTCGTGCACAGACAGCCCAAACCGCTCGCAGCGCTCCCTTATGGCGGGAAACACAAAACGGGTGAGAAGATCGCGCTCACCGTGCATGTCGAGGAATGTGCTCGAGATGAACACGCGCACGGACCGCCGCTTTGTAGGGGGCGCCTTCTTTGCGGCCCTGCTGCGCGCATCCTCCACCGCCTTGTTCGCCTTTGCCGTTGCATCCGCAGACGCCGCTTGCTTCCCCGTGGGCGTTGTGCGGAGACTGCCGAGGCCACCGCCGCGCTCCTGCTCCCGCTTTTCCATGCGCTCCTCCATGCGCGTCGCCGCAGGGACAAACGGAGCAATACCATGCTTTACGCCGATTGCCTCCACGTGCTTGATAAGGCTCGAGTCGCCGCGCTCGGCCACAAAGCGAAGGATGCTGTCGCTGTATCCCGCCACGCGCACATTGTTCGGATGGCGTGCAAACTCGGCATACTCGGGATCACCCATACTGTCTGCACTGACCTTGGCGCCCGCAAGATCCACAAGCACAAAGAGAAGATCTGGATTGATGAGGGCATGATACTTTGCGAGAAAGTCATTTGTTCCCCCGGGAAGAGTCTGACCAAGCACGATGACAGCGTCAATGTGCGCGCGCTCCCGGAGCATCCGCTGCACAACAGAGTCGGGGAGCTGGGTTGCAGTCGTGTTGGGGCCTCCCTCGGCTTGCACGGCCCTAACCATCTCGGCAAGGCTCGTGAGAATGTTGTCGGAGGAAGCGCTCGCGAGTGCCAGGCATAGGCTTCCATGGGGATTGGCACCCGTGCCAAACGCGTGCAGTTCGCAGGCCTCACACGCCTGTCGACACATGAGGCCGAGAAGGAGACCCACCTCAACCATCGAGCGCGGCTTCCCGAGCGCCTTCGCACTTCCGCACACGCTCCACATGTTTGCGGAAGCGTCGCAGAGAACCAGTGTGCGCCCCTTAATCGGTGGCACGTTCACCAACGTCGCCACACGAATTGCGCCATCGAGTGCGGTCCGGTACCTCGCAACAAGCGCGGGGTCGACGGGGACAAAGGGCTTCGGGGGCTTGCGTTTGCCATTGCCGCCTGCCTTTGGCTCCGGCGGCGGGCGGAGACAGTCCTCGAGCGCCTCGTACGCCGAGAAGAAGCGGAGGGGGAACTGGCGGCTGTTCCGCACCTGGTGCTCGTCCTGCAGACGCGACGTGATCATCCCGTGAAACTTCTTCTGCAAATTGGCCTTGAGGAGGTTCCTGAGATTACGAAGCATGGCCATATATGGCAGCTTCCGCGCACTAATGAGCGACTCCCACGTCGACGCATTGTTTCCGTGCATCGACACTTGCGTCTCCCATGTTTCGGGAACCGGCAGCTTCATGCGCTGGCCCGCACGACTTGCCTCAAAGACACCGTCGAGGCGTGCGGAAATAAACTTGTCGAGGGTGTCTGGATACCTCTTGCCGAGAATGGACATGACGCGGTTGGCGGGCTGCACAATGTGGAGCTTTCGCACCATTTGCTTGATTGTGAACTCAAGCTTGACGGGCCGCTCACCGTCGGGGTCCGTCTCGCCGTCGTCGCCCGCCGCAGCGACGTCGCCCCTGCCCTCCCCCTCCGCGTCACTTCCGCTGTCGTTCCCGGCGTCCTTTGCAGCGTTTGCCTTGCCACGGGCGTTCTTCTGATCCCCCTTCTTGTCGCCCGCCTTCTTTGACTTGGACTTGTCCTTGTTGTACTTGCCCAGCTGGTAGTCATCGAAATCCCCAAATTTCTCCAGCATCGCACGACGCAGCGACGACGGAATGGCGCCGAGCTGCACATCACGTGCCTCAAACTGCGACTGTCCGATTCGGCCGTGGATGGTCTGGCTGTACTGGGCCACTTCGAGCCAGTCCGAGGGGAGGCGAATGCTCGCGTTGAAGTACCGGCGGAGGTGCGGCCGTGCAGTGTCAATGTGGGCGCACAGCGCAAGAAGAAAGTTGGCGGTCGACCGGATGTTCAGCTCAAGCCGCGTGTACAGTGCCGCCTTCAACAAAAACTCGCCGTCAAACTCAGCGACCTGAGCGGCAAGATCTACAATGGCCTTGCGCGTCGCGTTTTCACGATCGTAAAAATCGGGCTCACGGATAAGCGATCCGGCAAGCGCATTCAGCAGTTCCCTCTTAAGTGCCGCCGCCGAAATTTCGGCGCCACTCGCCCCGGTAACCGTGTCTGTGCTCCCCTCCTTCACTAAAATGGTTTCGGCAACGTCGTCTGTAGCTGAAGAAAGCAGTTTCAGGGTGCCTTCGTCCATGCGATTCATGCCGAGCGGGGCGTCGTCGGCATAGTCCGCGGGGTCGTCATCGTACATAAACTGAGCCACGTCCTGCTGCAGGCTAGATACGGACTGTGAATCGTTCGATGTTGTGCGAAGAAAAGCTGGGCGCGATGTTAGAGTCGACAGATTGGAGCTGGTGAGGGTCGCGGTGCGCCCGATCGGGGCCGTTGTCGAGAGCAAGGCACTGTTTCCAGCCACAGTGGCGGAGGATGCATGCGTAGGCTGCGCACGATACCTGCCAAGAAGAGCATCACTTCCACCTAGGTTTAATCGCTGCGTTGTCGCCGAGGTTGAATAGCCACCTGGCGCTGCGCCGGACGAAGCCAGGGAACTGGGGGTGGACGGGACGGTCGACACAAGCGACCGCAATGAGGCCGTCGTGCGTCCGTCAAGCGAGTGCATCGAATCAACAGACGAATGCAGACGGCTTGTGGGTACCGCAGTGGAGCGGAGTGATGACGAAGCAGACGTCGAGATGCTCGAGACGTGGGCAGAGCGGGATCCCGCGAGAAGGGAGGATGTTGTGTTGTTTGTGGAAGACTTGCCGGAGACGGACGACAGGAGCGACCGCTGGGTGCCACTTGTAGAGAGGACGGCGGAGCGGTTACCATCCGACGAAAGAAGCGGCGAAGAAGAGCCAAGACCAGTGTTGGTCAGGCTCCGTTGCTGTTGCGACATTGTTTGGAGTGTGGCTTGCGACACGGAAACGGTTGTGTTGTTGCAGTCGCACCTCCTTCCATCCCGCATTGATTTGCAGGATAAAGGCAAGTGCTTCTAATAATTGGTCAACTCACATGACATTCATTGTGTGCTTTCTTTACGATGCAAATTAGTGAGCAGAGAAAGAGAGGGATAGGAATGTGCCAAAAGTGTGTGATTGCGTGGCGGTGACGGTGCCATAAAGATTGTTTTTTGCGTGGGCATTGCACATATGCCAGCTAATAATAGAACTCCAATGACATCATGGATGCGCCGTCACTACCGACGATGTGCCGTCTATATCACGTGACCAATGCCCCGATTGTTCGGGGCATGTAATGTGAAAAACGAGTTCGAAAAAATGTGTATATTTCGACGCGCAGTCAATTCGGTGGTTCAGTCGTCGAAGACTGTTTGTTTTGATTTCTTGACTCAAATTCGTCGGGCCGCATTTCACGGTCTCGCACTGATTGAAAACTTTGTTATAGTATTTTTAACGACGTTGATGCACAATAATCGGCTCTTCTACATTTCTCTTTTTCGTGGCATTATTTTTTAGAGTGAGTGTACAATGCAGTTTGTTTTGGGTTTGCGCTGGTGTTTGATGTGTGGCCCTCCGGCAAGGCACGCCACTCTGCCCCTCGCTGACGCTAGATGCCCTTGTCTACTGAACAATTCAGCACTCTATTGCACGATGACTTCATTTCAGCATTATGTTGTTGCGACCATTTCTTTCTCGAATAATGCTGTTACGGCGTTTGGAACTGTGTGACGTTCGTATATTCAACTCAGTTCATCGTCGGGGCTTTTTTGTTTTGTCGCAGACAAAATCCTAAGAAAATGGCTGACACTGGAAGCCTCGAAAAGCACATTGCTGACCGTCCTGCGCCGGAAGAGCTTATTGAAAAGAACATTTTGAAGGGTGCGTTACATCATGTTGTGCATGCTGCTTTCTGGTTGTTGTTTCTTGATTGCAAAACGTTATAGGTAATGTATAGGTCGCGGTGTGCGTTGGGTGTGTGGAGGGAAAAAAATTGGGCTGCTCACCTGTTCGCGAGATCCTCCGTTATGGGGTTATATTGTGCGCATGAGTCCAGGCACACTTGCAACAGTCACACTTGCAAATGCTACTTTCAGACCCACAAAGATGGATGTATGAGGGTGTGGATGTGGGGCGTGACCTGCGCTGTTCCGGATCACACAAACAACAACCAACGTGGAACAAATACGTGTGTTGTCGTTCGTGGTAGCAAACGTCGATGTGTCGCCTGCTATCGTCGCAAAACAGGAGGAGTTTAAGCACGCGCAGAGGCGAGACTCGCTTGAGGCTAAGATTGCACACCGCCCGGATGTCACTGAGCTGACCCGCGTCAACATTCTCCACGGTAGGTTTCCATCCTGCGTGACTGCCACAGCACATACCAATCCTGCTTTGATGTGCGCTTTAATCGGACGCAAATGATGCTATTTGTGTGTTCTATATTGATCCTGTTACTCTTTTTGTCTCATCACACGGCTTTGACATACTCTGAAATGGTGGCGTTTCCTTAGTCTTATGCACTGACCACGCACAATCTTCATGTTCGCATAATGCATCATTTCAGGGGATGGACACTCTGCCCCGGCCATCCAAGCCACTCAGGACAAGCTGAAGATGCGGCGACTCAGCGATGCAATCGAAGACCATCTCGAGTCTCGCCCTCCTCCGGAGATGGTGCCCAAGCGAATTCTGGAAGGGTATGTTGTGCTGTGTGTGTGCCGTCTCTGAAATGTGAAGATTGTGTATACAGTTGTATGCTGTTGTGACTACTTGTCGTCCAACTGCTACATGTGCCATAGCTCCCATAGCATGCTGATTTGCATCCTTGTTGTCTCGTGTGCAGTGTTGAGCACCACTAGTCGATTCCCTGCGGTCAACACATTCGAGCGTCGCCTTTCTTTACCTATTTGCGATTTTCTGTCCTGTCGTTCGCTTTCTCGTCTGCTCTCCCTCTACATACTCCATCCTGTGCATTGCAAGCCCGTGCTTGTTGCCAAAGTAAAATCAGCATCTTATTCGAAGGGGCACACCACTTATGCGGAAAACTGATGATAAGTCGGATAGATAGGCCTCTCTGTCAAAAAACAACGACATCAATCAATCCTCAACAAAATTAAGATTTAGTCACCCAATTATTTTCTCCTATAATTGGATTGCATGACACAACAAGTAACCCGATTGAAAATTCCAAATTTGGAAACAGTTTCCGTATGTGGCAGTTCAACGGACGCGTTGGAGTTTGCGATAAGTTGTGTTTTTCGACAGTGACACAATTTCAAGTTTTAATATTATCTTGTATCAATAATGAAATCTGTTTGTAAGTATATATTTGCTGATTTAGTTTCTGTCACAAAACTGTCACTAATGAAGTGGGTTACTTCAGTAACTCGGTTTTCAGTGCAATCGGCGACCCAGAGTGACTTGCCTTCCGGGCATCAACGTACGAACATACTCTTACAGATGCAGACAGCACGCCAGACAAGCATTTGAGACACCCACACTCTAGAGTTTATGCACAACAATAATTTTCACTCATTTATCCAGTGCTGTTTTTCCGACTGAAGTGAATCGGGAACTGTCGGGGAGCGTACTGAGCCGGAAAGCATTCCCGAATCTGATAATCAACCACAAGACCATCAGCATGGCGAGCCGATCAACAAACAAACGTCCGGCTTCGGATGATGTGCGGACTTCTCCCGCGCAGGTGCGTCGCTGCGGGACCGAGTCGGCCCAGGAGGAGGCAACACGCATGTGGAAGGCACTGGCCGACAACAGCTTGCACAATTATTGGGAGGCGCAACATTTTGCAAAATCATTCATCGTTTCCCTTGAACTTCGGGGCAAAGTCAAAGAGCAAGATCTCATCGACGCCATCTTTTCGGCAGCGAAGAGAGATGCCAACGACACTACCCCTCTGGTCTTTGCGGAGCTCAACGCATTTATCAGCGGCTCCAACGTAGACCTACGAGAGACGATCGAAAATCGGGTGACGCATTTCCTGGATGAAAAGACACGCACCACATACGGGCACTCACCCAGCAACGGACCGACGGATAACCATGGCATCATCGATTCTGGACACCCGACAGGATCAACTGGGGATGGTTCGTCACAGCACATGGACGTCTACAATTGGAGTTCAAGTGATTTGAACGGAGACGCTGCCATTGACTTGCCTGTCGATTGGATCGGGAGCCACTCTCCGGAGCCCAGCGGAAGTGGAGACGCAGCAGGCAGTATTGACTTGCGCCCCCTCGTCGAGGAGGAGTGGGAGACCGTCAAGGTCAAGGCCTCCACTGATATCATCGCATTTGTGTGCCACGCCAAGCCCGTTACAGGAGTCGACGCCGAGTCCGTCAGTCGCATCGCACAGGTATACACGCACGCCCTCGAAGCATTGCTTGGAAGAGAAATTGCGAGTGGTTTCGTTGCTGTGCGCAACGCCGTGGCTCATGTCATGAGGATCTTCCCTGATTGTGCGGCGATTCAGAAGGCCGGGTGCACTCTGCTAATCCACATCAACGACAAAGCTGGCGAAAAAAGCGTTTCAAACACCGATTCTGCCAACGCAATAATAGGAGCACTGGATCGCCACTGCAGCAACGAGGAGACGGCGCTCACTGCGGTACTTGCGTTGGATCGGGTTGTACGCAAACGGGGGTCCACGGTCAGAACGTTGGCTGCCCACGGACACCTGGTCGTCAAGGCCATGGAGGCGCATCCCGACTGCGTGGGCATGCAAGTGGCCGCACTCGACGCACTCGACAGCATCGCAGCCGCACGTCCCGTCGAAATGCGAAAGAGCAGCCCCAACATGGTCGCATCCGACGTGCAACAGCAGTCTGTCAACTTCCCTTTCGTGCACGCAGTCGCCGATGCGCTTGATAGGCAGGGGCGCCTCGAGCCGCAGAATCAGGCACTGGAGGCCATGCACCACGCGTCAATGTTTTTCGGTGCCGTGCTGTTGAGGCCGGTGTTTCAGAACCCGGAGCATGTCGAGCAGACTGTCGCAATGGCGGCGGTTGCAGCTGCTGCGATGGTGCGAGCCCTGAGCCATATGTCAGACGCAACGCTGCAGGATCCAGCATTCCCGTTTTCCAGGGAAATTATACGAAAGGAAGCGGACAGTTTGGTCAACGAGCTAAAGAAAATAGCGTGATTGCTTCCTAACGAAGTTCTTTCTCTGCAGCGCGACTGCTTCCTTCCTATTGTTCGATTCCGGTGTATGTCTTGCGCGTCGCAATACAAACGGTTCAACGCGATGCAAAACAGAAAAAGCCGAGCACTCATTCGTGTTTGGTAGTGGGATAATTCTTTTTCAATGAAAATAGCCACTCTACACTGTTCATTCGGTACGCCCAAGTATCACCACGCACTTCTCATCTGTTGGCAAATAAGCGGAGTGAAAGAGCGAGTAGTCACACAGATAATGCCGCCACTTGTTTCACTATTGCAACGCCAAGCTGAATTGATAGTTAATACAATAGCATGCACTGGTACAAAAAAACACTCTATCCCTACACCGATTAAAAAAGTATGTTCCACTTGACAGGGCCGAGACTATTGTGCATAATGAAATTAGGCAGTGTCAGTGTCAGTGGACGTTGCCACGGGTACTACGCCTGCGCCGCCGTAATAAAAGCGAGTCTGGTACTCAAGGCATACTGATTGGGCAGCCGAAATTAATGGGTGAGATTTGAATTTGGCTCACCCTGCGGAATGTGGTCAGATTCACCGGAGTCCAGTGACACATACTGCGACTCGTGTTGAAACTACGGGCATCTTTTCCTTTAGTACATTTTTCTGCACTTCGTTATTTGTTCAACGTCCACACCGGATTTTTTTTATATTTATAGCGGGTTTTTGGAAGTGCGCTTTTGTTTTGTTGGATGCTGCTGTAAACGCGCAATTTGAAGGAGGGGGTCTCAGCAATGCAATTGCCACTATTGGCTTGAATCGCCAAGGGATGCGAAGTGGTTGCGCCGCCTCAGTAACCCCCCTGTTGCGAATTTGCAACGGTGGCACAAATTGCGGAAAATAATATTGCAATCGAGTGCGATAACGCGTGCGGTTTAGACTAAGTTGAAGATGGCGTCGTCGTCGATGGGCAAGCCGCCCGCATGGAATGCAGGCCGTCCGTCGTCTGCAACAGTGCGACCGAGCGGTAAGTCCCTTCGCATGGCGTGGGTGTTCTCACCCACACACAATCGGGATCCGATTTCGAGCGTTGAAAGCACGGATGCGTTTGGCATTGGCTATCTCGAATGCCATGGTCTTATTG
>CALSCR010002501.1:0-12128 GCA_943704495.1 Pigoraptor chileana
GGCGCAGGTCCGTCGTACCATTTGGGCGCCGGGGCGGCACGACGATGACGTGCATCGTGGCTACGTGTGTGTATGTGTGTGTGTATTTATGTGTGTGTGTGTGTGTGTGTGTGTGTGTGTGTGTGTGTGTGTGTGCGTGTGTGTGTGCATGATGGAGACATATGTGTAAGTGTGCGGACTGATCCCACAGGAAAGCGTTCGCCCACACACAGCCAGTCGAGAGGACGCCACGGCAAATCACCAGCTGAAAATGCCCACGTGACTATCCGTGCAATCTGCGTGACTATCCGGGCACTGTGTGCAACTTGCTGATCTACACCCAAAGTCGGTAATAACAGACTCTTGAAAACAAAAAACAAAAACAATAACATACTAGATAACAAGAAAAAGAGAAATAAGAAGAAGGAGAAAAGGTGGCGTTCTCTCGACATACGGGTATGTGGAGGATCTGTTCCGAGGTGCAAGTTTGTATGAGCGATCAAGGGAGGACCATTCGTCGTACTTTGAAACGTAGTCGGGAACTTCCAGCTGATCCATGTGAATGTGGTTCGCGAGATCCTGTAGCGAGAAAATGTACTGAAGCTTCTTGGCGAACTTGGAGCTGTACGTCCGTGCGCGCGTGGTGTTTGGCGGTTTCGTGTGGGAATGGCATACGTGTGTAAGTTTATGTGCGTTTTTTGAGTGCACGAGGCCACCCGACCATAAATCCATAATATGAGCACAGCACCGACGTGTGTGTGTGTGTATGTGTGTGGGTTTGTTGTGCCGAGCGCGAGTGTATGAGGAGCATGATACCGACAAATGTGTAAGTGTGTGTGTAAGTTTGTTGAGTGCGAGTGCACGAGACCACGTGACCAATAGGAGCACGGCACCGACCTGATGAACGGCTTGACCATTCCCATCAGCACTCGAATAAACATTGTCGGATGCACAATGTACAGTGACTTGAGGTTCTTCTTGTATCTGCGCACACACACACACACCATCACATACACACACACACACACACACGCACACACACACACAACAGTTTATACATGCAATATCGAGAGTCAACTTTCCTTCCTCACACATCTGTGGCACACATTTTTATCATCAAATATCACACAATTCTTAGATGGCAAAAACAATAACAGCTCATACAAACATCACATAAAGCAATGCCATAGGACAACCAAAAATTCAGACACTGAGGCGAATCTAAGCGAATCTAAGCGCATCTAAATCGCACAGGGAAACCTGAGTCCCACACATCCACTCACTTGCGGTCAAACACCCGGTACACTTGGCGAATCCATCCAATTGTAGGCCGCGCATCGGACCGCAGACCAGCGTGGAGATAGACAATGACATAGTCTGCCTCAACCACCTTATCGAGTGTGAAGATTATATACCTGCAGTGTGCGCACCACTGGTTGATCAACAGCCACTCCACGGTATCCGCATACGCAAGAACCCTCCCTCCTCCACAAAGTATGTTCAGGCACATTACTTATGGCAACAAGTGTCTACACACACACGCACAACCAGGCATCCAGTATGTTAAAGAGTCAACACAGGCATCCAATGTACGAGACTGTGTGTCACTTACTGCAACAATAGGTTCATGTTGATTTCTTTAAGACTCGGCATGTTGCACGCAGCAAAGACAATGACCGGTCTGCTGAAGTGATCCACACCTGCAACACGCCCAGACACCCAGAACACACACACACACACACAGACAGACATTCACAAATCAAGAGACCGCGACGCGAATAAAACCAAAAAGGTGTTATCGAAACCGAACAAACTGCACTCCAGTTTGCACAGTCAAGACACGATCTCCAACTGTGCGCCATGCCCGAGGCTCACCAGCAAGAGAAATGATCTTGTGCTTCTCTATGGACGAGTAGTCCTGTTGATGGGCTGTCCTCAGCGCATCTTCATACGTTTTGAGTGTCGGATGGGGTATGCTCACGGTGGACCCGCCCACGTCATTAGGCTCCGACGCCATTGTTTCCCCCACCCTCAACTGCAGTCCAATCGAAAGATGCAAGTCCACACACGAACGGGGGTGAACTTACATCAACGCGAACGAATGGGAAGTGAATGTGTTTCCTCCCTTTACTTGTGTTGCAAGGATACGGATGGGCTGTGTGCATCTTCGGTGTGCATCGTCAAAATTGTGTTTACTCTCAAAAAGAAACAGACACCCAACCACAGAGAGTTTACTCCCAATAACTCCCATTTACTCTCACCTTTACTCTGAATCAACTCGGTGGAGTCTATTTTGGGACTGATGTGAATGCCGAGAAAAAATCGGGAGTTGCCGGTACGTATCCGTACACACACACACACACATGCACACACACACACACACATTTCACCCTTGCAAAGTATTCGTCCGTGTACACTAACAAACGTATGTAGTTTACCATCGCAATCTGAACATACACGCATATCGTTTCGTTTCAGTAGATTAAGTTGAACTCACTGCCGAACAAGCTTACACCAGCGATCACCGAAATCTTTATAGTTGGTGCGCAGAGTTTTATGCGTATACAGTGTTTGCGAACACGTTCTAAATCTCGTATATATTCTTTGAATAAGATTCGATTCGAACAGTGATAGGCACAAAATGCGGTGTCAACGGCGATGACAACGCCATCCACCAGCGGGCATGACCCGCCGGATCCCTTCAAGGAGGATGACCATGGCGACGAGGGAAAGTTCTGCTCTCGTTTTCCGATTCCTCCGACCTCGATAATTGGGGCATCGAAGTGCAGTCTGACGCACCCGGGCGCAAGGAATTTGGTGGTCAATAAGGGGACGCGAATAGAGGTGTATGCATACGATATCGGGACGGAATCGCTGTCGACGGACAACGACGCGGACTTTGATGGGCTTGCGGATGCGAAATGCAGCGAACGAAACCCCTTTCAGATTGTGATGCTATCCGAAAAGTCGATATATGGCGGATATGCTCATGCGGTTGAGCCGTTGCGGCCCCCGGAATGCAGCGTGGATCTGCTGTGGGTGTGCACATCAGCGCTGCGGTGTGCGATATTCGGCTGGTCGGGGGAGGCGGGCGCACTTGTGATGCTGTGGTCTGCGGATGTGTCGTCCATCTTCTTCTCGATTGCTGGCACGCGACAGCGAAACCGTGTGCATTCAAACGGCAAATATGTTGGCATTTCATTCGTCAAGGGCGAGTTCCACCTCGCTGAAATTGTGTACGACGGTTACAAGTTTGACGAGGAGTCCTGCTCGCACTGCGGCCGCGTTGGCATCCAAGTGCATACTTTCAAGGTGGGATGTGACGATGAGCTCATCGACTATGCCCTCATGGCCGAGGAAACAGGGCTGATCTTCACAACCCTCCGCCTCGCCGGTATATTCGGCGAGGGCACGCATGCGCATCCGCAAAACAGTGCGCCGACATCATCATCAACAAGGCGTTATCTCCGCATCTTTCGTCTAGACTTTGACGCGCACGAGTTTATTGAGCTCTCCAGCGAGAAGTTTGTCGATGGCGCGGCGGACATTTCACTGCTTCAGGTTGTCCAGACTCCCGGCAACGGCAGCGGCGAGGGCGTCATAGTACTGTCACCGAAAGAGGCGATCTTGTACACCGACGATAGAATAGCGGCGCGCACTTCCGTTCCTTTTGCAGTGCCTCAAGCCGCCTCAGAGCTGCGCGTGGGTAGTCTGGGATCGGCGCCCGTGTCGTCGTCCCTGCTTGACAATGGCCAAGTGCTTGTGGGATATGCTGACGGCCGCATCCACATGGTCGCGTGCTATATGCTGCATGCGGCAACCCGCACGGGCCTGTTTCGTCGCCACAGGAAGGCTGCGTTTGAACTGAGCGTTGTGGAGGTACTCTCCTCTGCAGATGCGGAAGGGGTCTCTGGTGGGCAGTGTGGCGTCCTTGCGCTGTCACGGATTGACATTGTCTCGGGAGGCATGTGGGTTGAAGTCAACGTTGATAATGGAGATGCGCACGAGGTGCAATCGCGCGGCATTGTCTTTGTGATCTCTGCGTTTGGGGATTCGTCTATTGCGAGCATTGCGATAGTTGCAGATGCACCACCGACAGTTGCGGTAAATGTGGAGGATGCAGAGCCTTGCTTGCTTAATACCCTCAGCGTGCCATGTGCGCGGGAAAAAATCCGCGTGCTGCACCGTTTTGCGTCTCTCGGACCCATCACATGCATGGCATCATTGCGTCCGTCGCAGTTGGGTGTCGGGGGTATGGACAAGGAAGACAGAGAGGGTGACGGGGGCGCGGGACTGTTAATCGGCAGTGGACTGGGCACAGGAGGGATGGTCACTCTGGCCAGGCCTGGGATCGGGTTTGGTGAGGTCGCGTCGGTGCTGATGCGCGGTATAACGGGCCTATGGTCTGTTGTTGTTGGCGCAAAGTCGCATCTGGTGATGTCATTTGTGAATGAAACGCGCATTATGACGTTTGGTGACGATGATGTGCTCGAGGAGGCCGTCTTGCCGTTCATGCACCACGACTGCCAGACGCTTTACGCTGGAAATGCTGCTGGAGGCGTCGTCTTTGTCACGGCAAAGGGCGTCCGTTTTGTGATGGACGCCGACGTCGACGCCGACGCCGCCGAGGGAGAGCATGCGAGCCCACGGGTGGCCGACTGGCAGCCGGACAAAGGCCGGTCCATTGTTATTGCGGGAGGAGCCGACGGTTGCGTTGTTGTGGCGCTATCGGAAGACAAATTGCTCTGCTATCTGGAATGCGCTGTTGGCGAGGACTGCTATCCCGCCGTGCATTTTGTGTCCTCCGTCTCTCTCTCTGCGGACGTGTCGTGCGTCTCGCTCTTCGTGGACGATGCCATGGATCCCCTGGAACCAATGTCGACGCCCGTGTCCGCGCCCAAAGAGGCTCCCGCCACACGAAGCGGAAGCTTTGATCTAGGAGGCATTGTGAATCGTGCGCGACGTCACATCCGCAATGCCAGCATTACTGGTCTTGGATTTGCGAGCGCGTGGGGACAGAGGGATCGCCAGCGTAGTGACGCCGACGCCGGCGCTGGAGAAGGCTCAACACCCACTGAAGCGCATTTAAATCCAGCATCGACAAAGCCGGCGCCTGTGCACGCGACTGCGCGACACTGTTACGTCGCCGTTGGACTTTGGAGGACTAACGACGTGCTTGTGCTCTCCGCTCCCACACTCGAGATTGTTGCTCACCGTCAGTTGCCACTCGGCGTCGTCAGTCGCTCTATTCTGATGCAGCGCATTGGCATTGGCGGTCCGTGCCTGTTGCTCGTGGGGCTTGCTGATGGTCATCTTGTCTACTTTGAATTCAGCCGGCGTAAATTCCCGGACATGTTGTCTGGACGTCGCACGCTGCTCGTTGGGTCGTCGCCGCTTGCGTTGTCCCCATTTGCGCGGAAAACATCGCACTCGCGGGAAGAAGAGTGGTGCGTGCTGATCGGTTGCGATCGGTCGGCCGTCGTGCGGATGACAGGCGGCCGCGTGAGAATACATCCGGCGGGGCTCGCGATGCCTGCGCGCCTGTGCTGTAAGCTCTCCACCACACCGGACGCATCTACAGAGTCGTTTGTGATTGCCACTGCCGATGCAATGTACGTTGGCGAAATGGACGGCGATTTGTCGCGCTATCGCCTGACTCTCCGCTCAGATACGATTGGATGCACTCCCCGCGGACTCGCTCCCTTCAAGGTGAAGGAGCCCGCCGCAGGTCACGTGGTTCCTTCATCAACTGATGGTGCCGGTGGCGGCGATGGCTTTGATGCTGGCGCGGGGGGGAATGAAGCGGAGCTGTCCGAGGCCGACGAACAGGTGTATTGTGACTATGTCGCAGTGCTCTGCGGAGAGGGAAACGGCGACTTTGCCAGGTCCGTCATCGTGTGGGATCCCATGGCACGCCGGATTGTTGGCCGCTGTCGGCTGCCGGGGCGCCTCGCCGGTACCGCGGTGGCGGCACTCGGCACGCCACTTGCTCACATGCCACGCGCAAGCGACTCTTCGGATACAATTGCAAGCGCAGTTGCGGATGAGGACTTCCCCGAGCAACTTGCACGTGACACCGTCGTCACTGGCGCCACTGCTGGCGTCGCTGCAGAGGCGCGCGAGAGAGACACGCCCGCATCTGTCCGCAGTGCGAGCTCACTCGCCAGCGTTGCTGTTGCTGAGGTGCCTTCTCCTCACATGACCAGCGTGCGATCTGTCGACGGGGCTGGTGCCGCTCCGGATGCATCCCGGGCCACGTCGGCCGCCGATCACGTGGTGGTGCGCGTGGATGCCGCGAATGGCGATGACGACACTGAGTGCGATCCGGCATCATTGGCACACACAGCGACTGGCAAGCCACGTGAGCTGATGCCGGCGGTTGAGTTTGAGACGCCCAGTGATGGCGATGCGTATATCGCTGTCGTAGCCAATCCACAGAGCGATCCTGGCGAAGGCGGCGGCGACGACCATTCCGACGGACAGAACGGAATTGTGGCTGTGTACAATGTGCGCAAGCTACCTCTGATGGGCCAGTTTGACGGCACCGCTGCGCCCCCTGAGGCACGTGACAAGGGTCCGTGGCCGTTCCGGGTGAGTCTTCTGTGCAGCAGCGAGGTCGAGGGGCCTGCGGCGTGCGTCGCAGAGTACAATGGCATGATCGCGGTGGGCAGTGGATGCACGCTCTCCCTGCATTTCCTCAGCATTCGCTCCGATGTGCTGCGCCGGCGCAGCTTTGCGTCTCTCCGGCAAGTGGCGTCCCGCACGTTTGACGCTTTTATCGTGAGTGTGAAAGTCGCTGGTGGTCACTTGGTGGTGTGTGACATGCTGGAGGGCGTGCACGTGGTTTCATACAATCCCGCGGTTGTTGAGCAGCAGCGCCGTCTCCGCCCCGTCGAGTCGATGCACTCGGAGGGACAGGCATCCGATGCAGACCGTCCTAATGCGCTGTCGATTGTCGGCGTTGCGGAGCCGCCGCGGTCGGGCTACATCCGGGCGTGCTCAGCCGTTCCTGGACACGGCATTGCAATGGTCGCGGCAGACTGTTTCGGTGCGGTGCGCGTGCACTCGCTGCCCCCCCAAATCCCCACCACTTCAACCGTTGCCGCTGTTAGCGATGCCATGCGCGCGTTGCATTTGCATGACACCGCGCATACGCATCCGGGGGATGCTGCCGCTCGAGTGCACACCGTTGCATACGGCATGCTTCCGGCGGGTTGCACTCTGCTGATGGGAGAGTGGCCGTTTGAGCTGCCGCTGCATTGGAGCGCCGATACGCGCGCAATTGGATCGCCGGGAATACTCGTCGGGTGTGCGAGTGGCGCAGTTGGTTTGCTGCGGAGTACACCGCCGGAGCTTCACGTGATGCTGAGTGCGCTCGAGGCGGCGCTGTCAACGAAGACTCTCACGTCGTGTTGGGCGATTGAGACCAGCACTGCGCGACTGCGGTCGTCCGACTACTCTGCATCAAATCCCGTGGCCGTGACCATGGGAAGCGGAACATCCATCGCTCGTCCCGCGGTGCACACGCCCGTGCCACATATGGAATTGGGCGGAGAAGGTGCAATTGCTGCAGAAGGCACGCTGGCCGGTGCCAATCAAGCCAATGATGACGGCGGTGGCAGTGCGTGCACAGTGTCTGCATTTGTCGACGGCGACTTTGTGGCAGAGTTTCTCGCGCTCGGGGAGGACGAGCAGGAGGCGATCGCAGCCGAAATGGCGATCACTGTGGGAGAGCTGACGTCTGAGCTGGAGGCCTTCGAGTACTCGCTCATGTGAGTGTCACGTGCCTGAGCCCCGGCATGGCGGATGAGGACGGGAATAAGGGGGGGGGTTCTTTCTTTTGCACTTTTGTTTAAGGATGCAAAGGGATTCCATGTGTTGTGTCTCGGTTTCTTTTCAATTTGTAATTTTGCGTTTGTAATGAGTTTTCTTTGGAGCCGCGCTTAAGTGAGCTGCTCGACAACTGTAAATACACACAAGC
This sequence comes from Pigoraptor chileana, assembly GCA_943704495.1. Lineage (NCBI taxonomy): Eukaryota > Filasterea > Ministeriida > Capsasporidae > Pigoraptor > Pigoraptor chileana. The sequence goes on from CALSCR010002501.1 coordinate 7,961, forward strand.
CACTCGCATACATCTTGGTGTGATGCAACATCTCACATATCCGTCGATCGCATCATGGCACACTTATGATTACAATTGCTTGTTGCACGCGTGTGCGTGTGTGTGATTATGTGTGATTGTGTGGGAGTGTGTTTGAGTGCGTGGCGTCGCATTCGTTACCATGCGGGCGTCACTGAGCTGTCTGTTCATCATAATCAGGCACATCTCCGGCGGTCTGTTTGTGATTAATTGTGTTTATGGAGACAGAAAATATGGACAGCAGGCGAGTGTGCAACAAGAGACAATGCGCTCGACTCCATCACCAGCCCAACGACGGATCCTAGAAATAAGTACCCTCACCTACTGCCAACAAACCAACACACGTATACAAATGCATGTAAATTAAAAGGCCAACGCAGACAAGCGGAGACATCACGATAGAATGGAAAATCGCACGCACAAACCACAATGCACGCAGACGCAAACGCAAACACAACAGCAGCCAAAAGCACAACGCAATATTGCCATCACATTCTCCACACCGCTACATGAGGTGTGATAGTGAAGACAGAGATGTGGCTTCAAGTCAATGTCATAGGTGATATGCCCATGGACTCCACGAGAGAGAGAGAGAGAGTGTGTGTGTGTGTGTGAGAGAGAGAGAGAGAGAGAGAGAGAGAGAGAGAGAAAGAGTATGAGAGAGAGAGAGAGTAAGTGAGTGAGAGAGCGTCAACTCTTAAAAACCATTGCAAGAAATAGATAGACGAGAAATGCATAGATTACAACAAAACTCCCACGCAAACGGAGAATATAACATCACACTTTGCCCATGCAGTCACACACGAGAAAGTGGGACGAGACACACATATGTGCAATTCAAGCCTTTGCCACCCAGAGAGCGAGGTGACTGTGTGTGTGTGTGTGTGTGTGCTTGTTACGAGAACTATCACTTGGAGAGCAGAGTGATCGAGTCGGAGCTGCTCCCCTTCGATGACGTCAGATTCTTTGCAAGCCGTGCCTTCTCGTTCGCAAGCGCATCCGAAAACTGACGCTCCGTAAACTGAATGAGCCCAATTGCATGGAACAGTGCAGTATCCGACACGTCCTGGGGCAAGTGGGTGATAAACTCCATCGCTTCCTCAAACTCCATCGACAGCAGCTCGTCAAGGTAGAGGCGGAAGATGCCTGCACAGACGACAACCAGGGCGCGCGTGTGTGTGTGCGTTTTTGTGCGTGAGTGCGTGTATATGCGTGAATGTGGTGATTGGGTAGGTAATGAGTTGGCGTCATTGGCAAATGCATTGAGTCCATGTGGCAAACCATTTTGAACACACAAGGCGCAACGAAGCCTATTGTTCAAATAAGGACATGCGGATTCAATTGACAGCATTGCCCGAAAAAGGCGCAGAGGTGGTAGCAAAGCACACCAAAAGACATACCCAGTGCAGTCCTGAACACAAAGGGATCGCCGTAACAGAAATAAACATCCCATACTCTGCTTGCAACGTCGAGTGGAAGCGCTTTGCTGAACATGGTGAGAATCCTGTGGACAAGAATTCACAATTGAAGGGGGAGAGAGCGAGAACGATACAGACCTTCAGTACTCAAAATACCTTAGAAAGATTATATATATATTGGATTCAAATATGTGTCTTAGGCGTTATGTCCATACACGAGGGAGAGAGACCGAGAGAGAGAGAGAGAGAGAGAGAGAGAGAGAGAGAGATGTAGGATTCAAGTCAGTGTCATAGGCGCTGTGCCCATGGACTCCACAAAAGAGAGAGAGAGAGAGTGTGTGTGTGTGTATGTGTGTGTGTGCGCGCGCGCGTTTGTGTGCACATTGACAACCGGAGATACTGCATCATACAAACCAACAGCATGTATATTCAAGACGCAATAATAACAAAACAAAGCGAGAGCGGCCGCGAATGGTGACTGTCCAAGCCCTTCTCGTGGCACGTGCATACACGTCACTCAAAGACCACAATTAAGCTGCCACTTTCTAGAGAGAGAGACCTTCAGTAGTTAAAACGCCTTAGGCCTGGGCCTATCGACTCCAAACTAGAGAGAGAGTGCGCCGATTGGAGACATCCCGCACACCCACCAGTCAATCATGTAGAAGTCCGGGTTGATCTTCAATCGCACCATGTGCGCGTGAAGAGAGGGAATGGTTTGTTCCATGATCACCATGAACGCCGACAGATACGGCGCCATCTGTTTTTTGATATTTGGTTATTGATTATTGTGGGTGGTCAGAGCATCCACAGTGACGGGGATGCGCAGCAAAAGCACGGGTGAGTGAGTGCGTGAGTGAGTGTATGAGTCTTTTTGCTCCCTCCCACATTGTTTGAGTAGATGGGCGTATGTCTAAGGTGTTTGAATGCCCCTCCCCCCAACCAAGCACGCATAGACCACACACACAACAGCAACACAACAACAGCAACAACAACCAACCAGGTTCATGTCCATCCGGTAAAACGCCATGTGCAGTGGCTTATTGAGCAGGTTCGTCATGCACGTAAACGCATCCACGACGTCCATATTCAGCAGAAACATGCTTGCGAGAAACGACATCCCCTGAACATAGCCGACGTCCGGGCGATAGCAAACATACGCCTCCAACACGCTGCGCAGGCTATCGTAGTATGGGCCGCCGCCTTGAAATATGCCAAGTGACGGAAATGTCCGCGAGACGTCCAGACAGATCAGATGCACACTCGACTCCCTCCCCATAAGCAGTGCCCCCCCAGATGAACTGCCAATACTAAGCTTGTCGGCGTCTGCCGAGGACTCAGAAACGTGAGGATGCGCAGGGCCGCGTGCCCAACCAGCCCCAACACGCGACGACGGCGGCGAAGCGGATTGCGCCATCGAGGCAGAGTTGTAGTAGTCGTCTTCGGTTGTCGTCTGCAGTTTGTTGCGTGCGTGCATGAGAAAGATCTCAAACAGTTCGCGCGTGATGTGCAGATCATTTCCAATGGCAAGACCCCAAATGCGTCCTCGCAGCGACGGAGGCAGCCCCTGCCACCACAGGTCCCGCAATTTCTTTGTGCGCCGATGCACCTCAAACTGGGGCAGCACCGCCGTCCACTGCTGGAGTGCGCTTGAAACCAGTCGGTCCTTCTCATCCTGTCGGGCGAGACGCGCGCGCTGCTCCTTGTCCGCGCGCCGTTTCGCCTCACTCACCATTGAATCGTACTGGCGCATCTGTCTTTCAAGTTCCGCGGGGTCTTTGGGAGGCAGATAGCGGGGGCGGCTCTCCAGCACGAGACCAGCGCTGTCGATTGCGGAGCCCCCACTCCCACCGCCACTCACGCTCGCATTTGCTGTTGCGGGACCGCCGAGGAGATCGTTGTCGGATCGCCTCATTCCAAAAATTCCGCTGAACAAGACATGGGCGGTCGCAAAAAAGACACAGAAACATCATTATTATTAGTATTGTTATTAATTGTCATGATTATTTTGCGATTTTGTTATTCTCTCTCGTGAGTTGGAAATAGATGCGTGCGTAAGGATCCAGTGACACCCCCCCAAACACACTCATCCACGCACACTGTGCCAATGCGTCTCATACACACACGCACACACACACCTTATGAGTCCCCCGACAAATGATGTTGGTCTCGACGCGCCACCCGACGACCGCGACGCATCCACTGCAGAGAGTCCACTGCCCGCCCTCACGTGACCCCGCGATGCAAGCATACCCACAGGCACTTCAGACCGGCTTCTTCGGTGCCCATTCGACTTTGGTGACGATGGCTCCCCGCGCGCAGAAGATGCGTGTAAGCCCACTGCCGGCATGTCCCTGTGATGCGAAGTCGAGCGTGAGACTGGCGCAGAGTGGTTCGATGCGTGCGACAGCGGTGCATTTCCACGGCGCTGAAACGCCGCCGGAAGAACCGCCAGCTCATCGGGTGATGTGGATAGCTCTGTGTGGTGTTCGCTTTGTGCCGAGTGGGCACTTGATCGCAAGGGACTGGATCCCGCAGACGAAGAAGCTACACGCACACCAACTTCATCCGAGGAAGCAGAGCGAGCCGGCGTCTTGCTGACGCTGAGATGCGCATCCATAGTCTCTGTGGGGAAGCAAAACACAAACAAACAAATAACAATTTCAATCAGTCCATAATATTGTGTTGAGCTATCGTCGGATGCACACGTGTTTGCCGTGTTGTGCGTAACTCCC
>CALSCR010002503.1:0-11858 GCA_943704495.1 Pigoraptor chileana
CACACACACACACACACACACACACACACACACACACACACACACACACACACACACACACACACACACACATACATACACTCACTCACTCACTCGGACGCCGGTCCAGCACACCGCAAGCACCCTGCCGGTTCAATGATCCGGGTCGGATAGAGTGTAGCAATCAGGCCGAGTAAATGGAACCAAGAGCCGAATGATTCATACAAAATTAATAGTTTGAAAATCAGATCTGATTCCGCGGCTTCTAATCACTGGTGAAGGTTTACCATTCAGTGGGACTGAGCCGTCGGTCTTTTAAGCATCAGACGCCATCCCCGCCGCTGACAAAAGTTTGCCGGCCCGGACCGCACGGCGCCGGCCAGCCATCAAAAAATGACAGTCAAGCAATTCGTGGATACACTCACAGGAACATTCCGCAATACACGTGGCCGCCCGCGGCAGACCATCCTTCCCGCCGCCGGGGCGCAGCAAGTCAATGAAGAAGACGAAAAGGGCGCTGCTTCGCCCGCGCCCGCGCCGCCATTGGTGAAGCAAGTGACGGCACTCAAGTTAAATGCTGCCGGAAACGATGGACGTGGCGCTGTTCGTGGTGATCCCCTGCAGCCGGCCGATCTGTCGACGCCCGCATCCGGTGCACGCCACGCTGCGATTCCCAAGAGCCATCTACTCGCTGTCGTGCGTTACTCCCTCGAGGTTGTTACGCGTGTGTCTCTCTACCGGCACCTCACTTTCGGTACTCAGTATCAACTGGTTCTACAAGTTCTGCTGCCCGTCGTCACTGCGATGCTCACAATGATCGATGCTTCGAATATGTCGCACTCGATTAGCGTGATGTTTCTTGGCGCGTTGGTCTTATACGCCAACTTTCTCATAGGCGACGACCTCAACATTGACGATTACACAAAGCGCCTTCACGCACGCAAGTCGTGCGTGCACGCGATAGGACGCTACCCGTTTCCCTTCAAGCAAGTCGTCCAAGTCGTTGTCGGCGTCTACTCGCTTATCCTTATTCTATACACAGGGTCGTCGCTTTTGACGGGGCAAGCATTGGACGTCTTTGCTGGGACCTCGACACCCATGAGCCAAGAGGTGACCGACGCCTTCCTCACGAACATGGTCATTCTAGTTGCCATGGCGTTTCTCCATCTCCTCTGCTCGATGTTTCACTGGACCGCGACTATGGGTGCATTCGTATCGTGCCGTCCAATGTGGTCAATCCCGACACAGCTCGAGGAGACGAGCGCCCGACGTGAGCGTAATTTGGTGCGTGAAAGGGGGAAAGGGCATGATCGAATCAACGCCTGTGACAAGTTTGAAGCCGCCACGCAGTTCATCTGGGTGTGTTTGGTATGGTATTATCGGTTCCTCGTTTCGTTCTTCTTCATAGTGCCGGATTCGAAGGATCTTCGCGAATGGATCGACCAAACAAACTGTTCGCGCGACATGCTTGAGGAACTGATCAAGACGACCGCCGACAGCGCCATGAATATCCGCGCGATCCCTGGGGCCGTAGTGAGTTTGGAGCAAGTGCTTCCTTATAAACACTCGGCGGCGTATTGGAAATACCGGGTGCGCTCTTTCATGCACGGGGAGCTGCTTTGTGCTCTCTCGGACGGGTCCGTGGAGGTCAGTGGCCGCGCGCATTCGGAGTTGCGCAAATTCGGGGGGGTAAAGTCGATGTTTGGTCTTCTTTCACACGCCGTCGCACTAACGGCGTGGAGCACGTCTGACTCCGTGCGCTTTCTTGCCGGAGACGGCCTCGTGGACGAGTCTCAGATGAAAATAGGCGCGAATCTGACGGCGATTGACTTCAATCCATTCCGCTCGGTTTGGCTCAAGCAAAAGCCCGAAGCAGAGGACGACCAACCTAAAAGTGGGGCCGTCGCCAAGGAAAATCATGCCGATACGGCAACAAAAGGGGGGCCTCAATCTGCAGGCGATGCAACATCGCCATCGGATTCTGCCAAGGCTGCGAGCTCAGGCGGCGCCGGAGTCGTGTCAGGGAATGACATCTCGCAGTCGGAAGAGATCGATGGTGTTGCGGGCGAGAAAAGACCTCCGGTTCAGCGGGGAAACGATATACCACTGCGCCCCATGCCGGCGAGGGTTCCTCACTCTGCAAAGGTTCTTGCGGCACCGCCATCCTTGGCGTCTACTGAGTACGTGACGGTGACCGTGCCGGCGGGCTCGGACGATCCGCTGCTGATGGAATCTCAACCGAAGGAGGGAAAGCCCAAACAAAGCGACGAGGCCGCCGCGCCACTCGAACGCAAGCAGTCTCGCAGGAAAGTGGCTGCTCGCGACGCAATGGAACCGACGCAGACCGTTTCATCTGAGGATAAGACGCGAAGCGGGGATAAAGCCGGTGAAAAAGACCAGTCGGGCGAGAACCCTGCCAATGCAAGCGATGCAGTGGAGCCGACGGTGAGCGCTGGGTCGGAAGGCAAGGCCGCGATGTTGTCAAAATCGATTGCCGATCGTGCCCTTAGGCAAACACGGAAACACTCGAAATTTTACGTCGCACCCGACGAGAATGCGATTCCTGATATGTCGACATTTGATGTGATATCGTGTGTCTCGTTGTCTGCGGACGGCCGGATGCTTGCGACCGCGACTGTGCCTGGCGACAATGGCAAATGCGTTATTTTTATATGGGCGACGTCTGGAGCGCTCATACGCCGTTGGTGCCCAGAGAGCACAATGACCGATAAACTCGAGTGCACCTCCCTTGCCTTCTCGCCGTTGCCGAACAACGAGCTTGCAGCCGCATTTAGCAATGGAAGCGTCCTCGTCTGGGACCTCAAGAAGGGACAGAGACTGTTGCAAGAGAAAGGATATGTGAACAACATATCGCATCTCGCCTATGCAACACGTGTGGTGGGGAGCGCTCCGAATAGCGGCAACTTTGTTGTGTATGCATCGACAACCGATCACAAGTGGTACATCACCATTCGCGAATCAACCACCGATTCACAAAAGGGTGGGGAAATCGTTGTAATCGAGTATCTGCTGTCACGGCCTGAGGAGTCGTCCAAGGCCGAACCCGATGCGCGAGTCGTCGTCGCATGTGGAATGACGCTCATGAGCATGGCTGTCGGTACAAATACCACGCAAACCAATCACATGATTGCCGCCATTAGCGCATCGGGCGATTATGTTGTGTACGAAAGTGACCTGAAAAGGGACTTTGCCAAAGCGAAAACGAAACCTGAAGAGGATTTCAAGGCTGACATGACTTTGAAGAAGCTGGACATAGGTCGCGCCGAAATGATCATTTTTGCCGAATTTTCGCCTGACCTCCGCGACCTTGTCTTCCTAACAAGGCACAACTCCAAAGTCCGATTCACTGCCTACGGCTATCGCCTCGATGGCATGCGCTACGAGTCGAAGTGGTCGGTCACACTGGATTCTGCGCCGACTTCAGTCGCAATCGGTGCTCGCCAAAAGGTGGGAAAGAGAGTCAAGGCGAAGTATGCGCTGATTCGCATGGCGGATACCGTCCTGGTATTGTCTGTCAAATCTGGCCGCGAATTGAGAAGACTCGGCATGTCGGACTCGCCATCCTCCAGCAGGGAAACCAAAGACACAACGGGGGACGACGACGCCAACGGGAAAGAAGCGCAGACGAAGGAGAAAACTGACACCCTGCCGGCTGAGGAAAACAAACAAACCGAAACCAAAATCGCATCAGGAATCGATGCAAAGGGCGGAGCGGCGCCGGCGAACGTGCAAACAGATGCTTACGCGAGCACTCAGCCGACTGACGCCGAAGCAAACCCCGATGTGCGCCTGCCATGGGTGGCGGCTTCCTCCCGCATGACCGAAGAAATAACAGTTGCGGCGCTCTTCGGGCGCGTGGTACGCGTATGGGGTTGCGATGTGAAACAAGAGGCCGTTCCTGCCGCCTCCGAACTCTTCTTTTCGTGCGATGACAACAGTGCCACACTTGCACGTCTCAGAAAGGAAAAGTTGGCTGCGATGATTTCCGAGAGCAGGCAATTATGGGATATCACGCTGTTGACGGTTGCAGCGAGGATTGCCTGCAAACCCATCGCATCGTCTGTCTCGAGCGTCTCCCCGGATAAAAAGTATGTCGCAATTGGATGCAACGGAAAGGAAGCGTTTGTGTGCGACATGCGCAACGGTAACATTGTGCGTGCCGTAACGTTTGACGAGGATGGGGCTGTGTCGGCAGTCGGTTATCAAGACAGCGGCGCGCAGCTCGTCGTTGCTTTCTCCAGCGCCAGGGACACCAAAGCGACATTGACTCCACCGATCGTTCTTAAAGAAGGTGTGTTAATGGCTGGGAATGCGACTGTGGGAGTGTGGTCGATCAGCGAGGGTAAACGCGTGCATTTCCATAAGGCCCGTAAAAATGACGCCGGAGATTCGTGCAAAGTCGGCGTGTGGACAATCAAAAATGGCTACGAAGTCAAGCTACAGCTTCCTGGAGATGTCACGTGCCTCGCGAGTGAGCCAGGCGGCGTTTATGTTGCGGGGTGCGACGCAGACCATACTTTTACGTCGGTAACGAACTGGAGTCATCCAAAATCAAGTGGCCGGTCGATACTATTGAGAGTAATAATGAGCCGCACTATGACGATCGCAAAGTTCCAGACCGCAGCGATGTCGGCCACAGCGACGACAGACGCAGCAATGGCAGACGAAGGGACGACAGCGACAGCGACGGCGATGACGGCGACGACAGTCGCAGCAATGGCAGATGCAGGGACGACAGCGACAGCGACGGCGATGACGGCGACGACAGTCGCAGCGACGATAGCGACAGAGATCACGACGAAGATAGTGAATCACTCGATTCAGAGGAAAGCCATTCTACTTTCGGGTATTATCGGGAGGAGGAGGAAGATGACCTCAGCGCATATGGTTTCCACCAAAATTATTATAGCGACGAAGACGCCGATGACTGGGATCGCGAATACGACGATAACAATGAGGATGGCAGCAAAAGTGCCGAGGACACTCCCAATCAGGTTGCAGCGCAGACTGCTGAGACCAACGCAGAGGGCCGCAAATTTGCAATTGTTGCGCCTGGGGGCAAATACGCCGTGCTCGGTGTTGGCGCCTCAGCCACGCTGTGCAATCTTTCAGGCAATCTCAGACCTAAAATATGTGATCTCACGCATAGTGCACCGACCGACAACTCGCAGCCATTTCTTGCGTCGTTTTCTCCCAAGGGCGAATCGATTGCGTGGCTGGCCACCCCCAACGATGTGCGGACGTTGACAATTGCAGCTGAGAAAGGCGCGCTGTTGGCTCACGGGAACACCAGCGGTCCAGTCGTGTCGATGCAATGGTCGCCCGATTCCTCCAAGCTGCTGACGGTCACATTGGATGGCGGTACTCACTTCTGGGATGTCGAGAAGTCCTCTTGCCTTTCTCCCGCGAATCCCTCGCCGCCCTTGTGTGACACTCCTTTGCTCTTTCACCAGCAGACCGGCAGTTCATCCGATGCCCAAAACAACACGTGGGCCGTGTCGGGCAAGTGGCCAACGCTGTGGGAGGTTGACTGGGGTGCCAACACGGTCAAAGTGAGGTGGGAAGTGGCGGAAGGAATCAGCGGCCGCGATGCCACGCAGCAGAATGATATTGATAATACACTGTCAATGCGAAGGAACAAATCGAGCCAGAAGAGCGCGGACGCAGCGGTTCGCGAAGCGTTTCTGCCGCGCGTGAGAGGGATACCAGACCTTTACAGGATCTGGCAGGAGCTTATGTCCGTGCTGTCCCTTCTGCTCACAAGGCTCAAGGCGCCGAGCGAAGACGTGCTGGATGCGATGATAAAAATGGAGGCCACGCTGAAGAAATCGTTGGAAACCTTTCATGAAAACGCGTGGAAGTGGCTTGTGCATTACGACAGACAAAGTGGTCGGAAGAGGCCCACACATTTGCAATTTACCGAGGGAATCGTGCTGTCAGCCCACGTCCCTCTCCCAGAAGGCGTAACGCTAGGAGGCCGTGTCGGGGCCCACCGCCGGGCTGAGGCGGACAAAGCGTGGGAGTCTGTGCGAACCAAAGATGACGGGAGCGACTCTGCACAGCTATCCTTTTGCATTCGCATTCCGCTCAAGCAACCTTCCAGTATCGACGTCGTCGAACGAATTGGCAAAGCTTTGGCAGTTCAGTCGCGACAGGACAAGGAAAAGGAAAAACCTGTCGTCGACGACAAGGCCATCGGAGCACCCACGCAACCCTCACTGCCTGCGCCGACCACTGTCGTAAATGGGGGTGGTGGCAAGCTTAACCCCATCCCCGGTGATCATGCCGGTGCGGCCGAAGCGTTGGTCTCGGCAGAAGACCCGGAAGTGGAACTGCTGGTGAAGCAGATGTCTCAGGTATACGACCAGATCGTCTTAGACACGTACCGCGCGAGGCATCATGCACATGTAATCTGGACGCGGATTGTAAACCGGTGCGTCAGGCCCAACCTCCTCGCGTTTGTACCACTGCGGTTCCAGGACGACGTGGCGGATGGCTACGACGAATACGACGCATCAAAGGCCGCCGCTGGCCAGATGAACGAAGACTGACCATTTTCATTCACTGACATAGCATATCGCGACGCACAGCGGGTCAATATCAGTGGAGGTTGTATCAGTGGCGTGGTGCTCCACTTCAACTATAGGCCTTTCAGTGATCAATGTACAGTAAACAACAGTATCTATGTAGGCTTTACGCGTCAACCGTGAGGCATCAGTTTCACAATCAACTGAGTTTGCACGCATGATCTTCGGACCATAAGATCACGTGAGGAGAATATCCGGCAGTTCCCTGAGTAGGCCTGTCAGTTCGTTGCTCAGAGCAGTTGATCGTATAATGGCGGTGTGACAGCACCACTTTGCTTTCACTGGCAGCCATACATGCAGAGAGACACAAGGACAAGGCGGTACTTAATGACCAGGAGTGTGCACCCTTGCCGACAAAATCGGCACTGAGCGGGCGCCGCCACTGAAGCCGGTGCTACGTGACTGCACCCCCGACCGCCCTCCGGCTTCTTTCAACATTAATGGCTACGAGACTGCCTTTGATGCGACACCTGTGGCACAGTGAACTGAAAGCCGAGTTGGAAACTCAGTGTGGCGAGGCCGGGAGGGGTGTCAGTTTTGGTGACGTCACCTGTTTGTTATTGGGTATAAATACCCATTTCAAGTAAAACTCTATTTAATATAACCATAATAAGCAACATTGTGAAAGGTTTATCTATTTTTGTAAACTTATTACCTCCTTGATCACCCTATATATAGCACAATGGCATTGCGTCACTGCCCAGAATGGCAGAATGGCTCTCGTTCAGCCCCCCATACTGACCCCCATACTGTGGTAATAGTCCCTTGTCCATACTGAAAAGGTGGCTGACGTCCGCCGTCAGTTCTGAGTGCGATTATCAGGCGTCGTCACCCTCAGACTGCTCGCCGATGATGGCTGGTGGACCAGCCTGGAATCGGGAAGGGATTAAGCGCGATATGCGTTGATTTCGAAAGATCGCTGCAGACATTTTCGCATGAGTGTATAATTTTGGAATTTGTTATCTTGTTTGGCCTTTTCTTTGTATGTCAGTGCTTTTGATCTGTGTATGTCCATTATGAAAGCAAGCAGTCGCGTATAGGCCAAACACACACAAATCGCGCGGAGGAATTGATTTTCTCTTCGGGTGTTTTAAAGAATGAGTGGAAGGAACAAGAGGCGCGTCCGTCGCGGCGATGATGAAGAGGATGAGGCGAAAAGGTTGGCAATCATGGCAATCAGGCATTCATTATTGTGTATGGGCGCAGTTGGCTTGTTTGGTGTGGAGGTATGGGGACGTAGTGGAGGTATGGGGATGGACAGACGCTGCAGGATAGGTGGGCATACCGGAAAGTCGCGGGTGATGCGGGTAGGCTGCACGTGACTTGCAGCACACAGAGTAGCTAGGGGACGTATCCACTGTCGAAACATCATCGTTCGATCTTCGTCGCTATTCCCTCCGCACACACTGCGAATCCCGTCATTCTCGTCTGGTTTGCAACGAATCGCCATGGCGGTCGATCCGAACGCACGTTCTGCAACACTCCACATTTGTTGTGACTAATGTACCCGTCTACATTCTCCGGTTCACGGATCGATCCTTTACAATTACAGTGTCGAAAGCTATGGACGAAGCCTCTCACGCGAAATTTCCGAGGACGGAGGATCAGGTACCAATGTTCCCGATCGTGAAGAGCGCTAGAAGGGTCTGTGCTTTTGTGACATCTTTCCGTGTGCAAAAGCGCTTGCAGGAGCACTGATTCTAAAGTCCTGTGTGTGTGCGTGTGTATTTACATGTTGCAGTCGCGTCTAGGTCCAACAATCCAACGGCGGAGAACAGTGGCGACGAATCTGAAGGTGACACCGCAACACAAGATATTGAGTTCAAAGCAAAGGTATGATATTGTTGTATAGGTGTGTGCATGTATGTGAGTTTGTGGAGGAAAAGGACACTTTTGCGTATTCACTGGATCTGCGTGTCGTGAGGATATATCAATCATGTCGCTCCCGTCGACCTGGTGTGTCGTCCATTGGCGTAGTGCAAGAAGCAGTGGCATGAATCCCCAAATCTATCTCTTCATGTATCTGCCTCTCTCTCTCCTCTCTCTCCCCCCCTCTGAATTGACGCTGATCTCCACTACGCATTACATTGGATATGCGTACCAAAACGCACTCAATGTAGGAACACATTGACAATCTGTCCGAGCGAAGTGGCGCCGCGCGTGAATCGGCGCTCAATGCACTGAAGGACACGCTGTCCAAAAACATACTATCGGAATTTCTTGTTGACAGGTGGGCGCCACCTTGCTGCCTCTGTGTGTGTGTGTGTGTGTACGTGTGTTGTTTGCCTTCATTCTCTTTTTCCTGAAGGAATCATTGTTTTATGGCCACAGCAATCTCACGTTAAAGCATCCGTTTCTGTATGCATATGTGCGTGTGAATGTGTGCATGTGTGCGTGTGCATTTCACACATCAGGAAGGAGACGATGATGGACGCACTGCGGCGCTGTTTTCGCAAGGGCGGCGACAAGGAGAAGGAGCTTGCCACAGACGTCATTTCCCTCGCCATCATTCAACTCGGTGCGGAAGTCGAGGCTGACTTTCAGGACATCCGGGAAAATCTTTTGCAGACGCTCTTCGACCGCACGGGTGCGACGGAGGGAGTGCGGGCAGCCGCAGCAAGGGCGCTGGGCATGGGAGCGTTTATCACAGACGATGTTGTTCCCGCAATTGAGCTGATGGAGAAGCTGGCCGAGGTACGTTTTGTAATGTCTTTAACGTGTGTGCTGTTTATGATGCGTTATGTGCATGTCTGTGGGTGTGATGGTTATGGTTTGTTTTCAATGGTGCCCAATACCAATCCTACCAACAGCCACCAACTCACACGTGCACACGCACGCCCTCTCCTCTCTCGGGTTCTCTCTCTCCACACACTGTACAATATCCATGCTTATGCCCGCATTCTCTTGTTCATTCACCTGTCTGCGTCGATTGTCGCAACGTGGACCACAACAGGTGTACGGTCGCAAGCCCGCCACTGGGCCGCTTCCAGCCGCCGCCATCGGAAGCTGGGCTCTGTTACTCACGCGGGTGCCGACATCTCGGCTGCGCGAAATATTCCGCCGGCAGTTCAAACCACTCGTTTCTCTGCTCGACAGCGACAGTCTGGACGTGCGTGTGAATGCGGGGGAGGCACTTGCGCTGCTGTTTGAGGCTGCACGCGGCGAGGGCCATCTGGAGGAAGACATTGAAGACGCAGAGGGTGCGGGTGGGTGTTTTTGCCATGCGCATGTGTGTGTGTGTGTGTGTGTGTGGCTGTGCCATGTCTGTGTCTATGTATGTGGTCTGTTCGGTATCTGTTCGGTGTGTCTGGCCGTGTATATGTTTGGTGTGTACATATTTCTTTTCAAATGACGGCCGAGCACCGCTTGTTCCTCCACATTAATTTGTCACACAATCGCTCATGTGACATCCGTTGTAGGCGAGGAAGGGGACGACGAGGATGAGAAGGAGTCTATTTCGAACGGCAATGATCTTGCAGTGCTCTGTGACAGGCTTCAGGCACTCGCTACCGAAAGCAGCAAGCGCATCGGCAAGAAGGAGCGCGCACAGCAGCGATCCAGCTTTAGGGACATTTTGTACGCCGTTGAGGTGTGTGTCTCGTGTGTGTCTGTGCGTGCTTGTGTCATTAGTGCTCCTCTTCACTTTGGATGCGCGGTGTATGTAGCTATTTCGCGTATTTGTCAATTATTTGGGTTTGTTGTTTTTGGATGTTTTGTGCTTGTGAGTCGCGGTTGCTTGTGCTGATATCGGTGTTCCTATTGTTGTTGTGTACTATTGTTTATATGTTGTTATTGCTCTTATTGCTGAGGCTATCCATTCTGTGGGTTTTCTCATCTAAGCAGCTCCCAAATTATTCAGTACTGCCCTTACGTCTTACTAAACAACCAATTGCATGTTATTTGTTTTTTGTTTTGGGGGGCTTTTCTGCCTTTTGTACACTCTTTCGATCGCTGTTTCGATTTGCAGAAGGGGCAGGCACCCGAGGAGACGCTCAAGTTTCAGCGGGAAAAGATTGTCCTGGACACGTGGGCACTCATCATCCAGTCGAGTGCGATTAGGGACGTACTTGGCGAGGGAATGAAGACACACTTTGAGGTGTGTGTGTGTGTATGTGTGTGTTTGTTGCTGTCTGCTGCTGTCTGTACATTTCTCACAAATTTAGAAACGCGAGAACATCTTGGCTGTTTAGCGCATACCTGATTGAGGTGCGATTATGCGCCCCGAATGTGGCGCACTTGTGGAAAATTGTGCCAACATTGCCCATGTTTGGTCATCGCAGGGCAATGAGCTCATTCGTGACATATTTGGTATGGGTGGCGTTCTCTCGGAGGATGCTGCCCCAGGTCGCAAGATGTCGGCTCTTGAAAAGGTGTGTTTCTGTTTTGTGTGAATGTGTAAGTGTGTGTCTGTATCCATGTCTGTTTGTGTGTATGCATATGTCTGTGTCTGTGTCTGTGTCTGTGTCTGTGTCTGTGTGATTGTGATTGCGATTGTCTGTAGGTGGTATGCTTGGCACTGCTAATTTAGAAAGACGTGTGGGTATTGCCGGAGTATTTTCCCTGCACTCGAACCTGCACTGCCTTTTGTGGCGGACGCCTTTCACCAATAGACCCCAACTGAATTCTTAGTTATTGATCTTCGCCCCCTGTTATGTTGTTATTTTGCTTTTATTACTCCGCTCGTTACTCGTGGATCGCCTACGCGTGCTTGCGTGTGCTTTTGAACATCAGCGAAAGTACATGTCGTCCAACTCTGACCAATCCAAGGCAAGGTCGCGTTCCCGCCAAAAGAGTCGTGACAAGCGCATGGTTGTCTGAGTGTCGATGTGCCTTAGTGGCAGGGTTGTGTGTGTGCGCGTGTGTATGTTTAGTGTGTGCGTGCGTGTGCGTATGTCTAGTGTGTGTGGGCTTGGGCGTGGGCGTATACCTGTGTGTATGTGCGTGCGTGGCGTCAGTGTGCATATGCGATGTCGAATATGGGCTGTACTTGTGTGGGCATCGGATCACTTCACAGACATTTGTGGATGGATTTAGCCATGCCATTGAAATGAATCAAAAGAAAAATTTGGCAAATCATAGGCATAATGTCTTGCATCTTCTGAGAGAGAGCGCACTTTCTGATACTGGGGTGGCAGAGTACATAGTAGCAGTAACACATACAGTTAGCGTAAAGATTCGGTAGCTTTGTTGCAAACTGTGCATTGAACAGCGTGTTGGCACGGTCCATTCCGGCCATGATGCGCGCGTGAAAAACCACAACACACACCCCCC
>CALSCR010002507.1:0-23238 GCA_943704495.1 Pigoraptor chileana
GTGTGTGTGTGTGTGTGTGTGTGTGTGTGTGTGTGTGTGTGTGTGCGTGTGTGTGTGTGTGTGTGTGTATGTGTGTGTGTGTGTGTGTGTGTGCGTGTCTGTGTGTCTGTGTGTGTATGCGTGCGTTCATGTATATGTGTGTGTGTGTATAGGATGATTCCCGAGTGGACTCAAATCTTGCTCACCTGATGTAGCTTGTTTGTTCGACAACACAACGTCCTTCGAGAAAGAAAAAATCCAATAACAGGGACTGATTAGACAGACAATAATTTTCTGCGCACCTTGCAAGAGTACTGAGCGCTTACTTAGTAACTTGCTGCCGGTTACTTCGGGGTAGTCTGCACTCAGTTCATCAGTTGTAACATCGCCTGGCCCAAGCCGCACATGCCGGCGGCATGGCTCCCGCAGTCTCAGTGATCGCACACAGTATGTTTTTACTTCTCAAAAGCACCCGCCGCCTTCCAGTTTTTGTTGGTATCGGTTTCTTGTGTCATTGTTGTAACAGTAGTCGATCGAGTGTTGATCCGGCGGAATTCGCCAAACCAGCTGTAGCCGCAGCCACAGATGTTGCGCGTATGTCTGCTCTCTGTGACTCACATTCTGCTTGCGACAACTAAAACGCACTGGCCATTACTCACCGCAAGAACATTTGCTCACAGCGGCTTCGGAGCCGCGTTTCGGGCGTCGTTGGGCTTTGGCTTCTCTCGAATCGGGCCGCATCTGCACGCTTGTGATAAAAAGCAGAATCGCATTGACGTTTGTGCATCATCCCCGCCATCCAAAGGGTCGACGGGCGAAGAAATGCCGTTTTATGCTGTAAAATATGGCAAGAGAACGGGTATTTACCTGGATTGGTGAGACATATATTGACATGGTGCTGAATTGGAAGTGATCATATAATGGAACTCATCTTTATTGTTTATTATCTGATTGTCACCGATATCGATTACGCCCGGCATTGAGAAAGTTGCTGACGCTACTCAAAAGCACACAAACAAAACCACTTCTTACCAAACGACAAACTAATCTTCGCTCACTTGTTTGACCTTTCTGAAAAAAATCCAAACAAATATAACAGGGCGGGATGCAGCGAGCAGGTGACGGGCTTCAAAGGGGCCGTTTTTAAAAAGTTCAACACAATGGCCGAGGCGGAGATATTCTGCAATGGCGGAGTCCCACCAGAGCCGACAAAGAGTGGGTGATGTGCGATGTGGCGAGGACCTGCATCTCATGTCCACATTGAACGCCCTTTCATTTGTTCTTGGAAACACATCACACAACTGATCAATTTTTTTGTCGTGTGCTGTTTGTGTGGCCGGTTTGATTGCAGGCCCAGTTGCAAAACCTCTCAAGAGAAAGGCATCTGATTTGGACGATGCGGTTGGTTATTCTTTGTGGTACTTGTTGCTGTTGTCGTTGTGTAAAACATCTTTAGTGTTGTGTGTGTGTGTGTGTGTGTGTGTGCTTGCGATGAGACTGGATCATGTGCAACATGAAATAACGAGAATATCGTGCCTGCAATCGGAATTTCGTGCAGACCGAGGCTGATCCGCCGTCCAAGAAGCACGCTGCCGAAACGCCTGGCAGTTCGACCGCCCAACAGGTCGATTCGACAGTCACAATTGTCTACACGGACGGGGCATGCCCAAACAACGGCAAACTAACTGCGCGGGCGGGCGTCGGTGTCTACTGGGCACCATACGATCCCTAGTGAGTTGACGGATGCGTGACATGTTTGTGTCAGCATTTGTGTATACACACGAGTAAATGAGTGTGTGTTTGATGCATTGTGTGTGTATGTGTGTGTGTGTGTGTATGTGTATGTGTATGTGTATGTGTATGTGTATGTGTATGTGTGTGTGTGTGTATGTATATGTGTGTGTGTGTGTGTGTGTGTGTGTGTGTTCGCACGTTCTGCATTTGAGAGTGTGTGACTCTCAAACTAATATGATCTCCAGTGATTGTCACACATACGTCGTGGCGTGTTATTCCAGTGTGAGGCTGAACACTGAGTTCTGCGAACCAATGTCCAATCACCACTCGCAGCAACCTCAGCGAGCGATTGGAAGGAAAGCAAACGAACCAGCGAGCCGAAGTGACGGTGTGTGTTCACATATGTGAGTGAGTGAGTGAGTGTTTGTGTATGATTATAAACTGACGCATCTTTGACACCGCCATCCACTTTTATTTGCATATGCAGGCTGGTATTCGGGCTCTTGAGCTTGCCAAAAAACGTGGTGTGACGGGAAAATTGGAAGTGCGGACGGACAGCAAATATCTCATCAATGGTATGCGTGTGTGTAAATGTGTGTGTGTGTGTGTGTGTGTGCGTGTGTGTGTGTGCGTGCGTGCGTGTGTGTGTGTGTGTGTGTGTGTGTGTGTGTGTGTGTGTGTGTGTGTGTGTGTGTGTGTGTGTGTGTGTGTGTGCGTGCGTGCGTGTGTATGTGTGCGTGCGTGTGTGTGTGTGCGTGCGTGTGTGTGTGTGAGTTTATGATTGAAAATATGTGTGTGCATTTGCCTCTGTTATACTTCCGACGGTGTAAATACTCAAAAGCTATGCATCTATCTCTTTGTCTTTTGCTCTTTTTGGGCCAAACACACCACAGCGGTCACATCGTGGATGCACAAATGGAAAAAAAGCGACTGGACAATCAAAGTGGAGAATAAAGACCTGTTCGTTCGTCTTGACGAGCTTGTGGGATACAAGGGAGCCCACAACGTCATCTGGGTGTGTGCACAGCCCATGCCTTCCTTGTCCTTTCCCTTGTCCATGCTGTTGTCTCTCACTAATACCTCTTGCATACTTTGTGTGTCACAACCCCACCTCAAAAGCGTTATCGAGAATGTTTGTGTTTACTAACATTTTTTCTGACTGTCGGCATTTCTCGCAATTTTTTGTTTTATGTTATTTTTTTGTGCGCAAGTGGATGCCAACTTTTTTTACTTTTTGCACAAACCGTGTTTGTGTTTGATTAACCCAAAACAATATTTTTTGTTGTTGTAAATTCTCCAGACATATGTTGCCGGACACAGCGGAGATCCCGGAAATGATGCTGCCGATGCGCTGGCTGTGGCAGGGGCACACAAAGAGATCAAGCAGTGAAGATCTGACGACAACGACGCGTGCGCATCCGAGATGCACGCAAGACAGATGCACCTCTGCAGACTCACAAATACTACGCCATGTGTACACACCCGCCAAATTACGACTGTCGACAATAGTGGGCAATCGCGATCCCGAGATTCAAAAAATTGGATTGCATTGCCCGTCTATCCCTCTGGTCACTAATGAGCCGACGCGAAGTTGGCTCACGTGCGCAATACGTTGTGGGTGTTGCAGCTATCACACACGCGGCACGCGTCACATGGCCAACAAACAAACAACATCCGCTCTGCCCGATATGCTCTCCAGTAGCAAAACGTGGCGTGTGCGGTTGTGGCGTCGACTTTCATTCTGAAAAAAACACATGATATAAAAACACCAAAACCCACAGACACGCACACAAGCGCAACAGTGGTTTTTCGAAGTTAGTGTGCGAGCGAGTTTCTGCGTGCTTCCTGTTGCGTGGCGAGACGCACTGCGGAACGCGACCTGGTTGGTGACCGACGCACGGGGCTGTCGGCGCTGGGCTCCATGCTCATACGCCGCTCGTCCTCAGACCCCTTCAGCGTGGACGTGAGAATGAGCTCTACTTTGCGCGCCACTTCACCGTCTTCCCTCACGCCGTTTGCAACAGAGCGCCTCCGCTCCATGGCTTCTTGACGCAAAGAAAAAGGTATGGCGCGCGGCTGACTGGAAGGAGTGCCGTATGCCGAACCAGCGCTCTCCGGAGTGGACGGAGAATCGGTCGCTGCACAGTGCGTTGCAATGAGCATGTGTGAGAAATGCGTGAGAGCTTAGGACAGTGGGAACATTTTAGAGTACTTTTTTCTTTCTTTTCTCATTGCTGAGACAACATGCACATAGCCTAACACATTGACTTGAATACTATATCTGTCTTTTCTCATTCGTTGCGTTGGCGTATGTGGTGCAATCGATGGATGCAGGGGCCACACATTTGCACAGGCAACAAATGGCAGACGGCAGCAAACCTTTCACAAATCGAGGGCACTTTGCAAACAAAGAAACATCCTGAACAGCTAAGCTGGTACAATAGGACGGGGCACACACAATTCCGTCCCACCTGCAATATCAATCCCACGTCGGCGGGAGATGGCCTCTAGCCGCTTCTCAGACTGCAGGCGGGCTATCGCAGCATGACGCGACTCGCGCGGCGTCCCAAATTCTGCGCCGTTTTTGCGGTGCGTCTTAAAGTGCGACAATCTCTTCTCGGCGATTGCGCTCTTTCGTGATCGCAAGACCTCCTCCTCAGACGGATCCTTCATCTCAGCGACCGGCGCGGCGGCATGGAGATGTGACGGGTGCGAATGTGCGCTGTTCACGTGGGCAAATGCAATGCTTTCTTTGCTTTGCGATGCAGCTGCGTTGGCGTGTTCCGATGCATTTTCCTTTCCAGTGACAGCAGCAACCGCAGGGACCATTGCAGTAGAGTTGCTCCCATGCACAATGCCACGGGCGTTGTTCTGCGCATCTGCCGCAATGTGGTCTGTTCCCTGTTCACCGCCACGCTTTCCAATCAACGCAGCCTCATTTGCGTTGGTGCGTACACACTGTTGGCAGATGAGATTATCGTCGCATCCATGCGGAGCTTGACCGCCCAGCGGACGAACAACAAATGGGAGATTTGGGACACTGCCAAGACACTCAACGTAAACTCTACCACCAACAAGTACAAGTCGGCCCCACGCCGATCCTTGCTCGACATCTCCACCGTTGTTTCGCTCAACGCCATGAACCACACAATGGCGCAGAATGGGTGCTGCTGTTGATTCCTCGTTACGCACGGATGATGCGCCGTTCACTGGCTCAGTGGGAGTGGCGGCTTCGAGTGCTGCAGCTGCGACCATCGTCGTCGTCTTCGCCGTGCTGTCTCTATTATTCTCACTCAAGACGGCAATGGTCCTGCTTGGGTAACAGAGCAGTGTAAACAGTGTATGAGCAAACAGTAAAAGGACCAAAACAAAACAAATTACAATAATATAGCCAGCCCAGGAAAGACATTTGAACTTTGGTGGAGACACAAAGGGCAGAAGCTGACAAGCAAAGCAAACCCACTTTCGGCGAGTATCTCTTTTCTTTGCCGGTTCTGGTGCGGACACGGGCGCTCCCTTTCGCTTTGAGGTTCGTGCCCCGGAGGCAGCTGGGGGCTCCTCTGTGTTAACAGAGTCCACAGGGGCATCGTTGGTTGGGGGCATTGACGTCGGAATCAGCTCTGCCGGCTCTTTAGGTGTGGCATGTAATATGTGCTCACTCAGGGAGGCAATCAAATCTACCGTCTGCAGTGAAGGAAAACAGTATAGGCACGTATGGGGAGTAGACCATGTCAGGAACGAGACCCGACAACACATGAGCGAGAAATATTACAAAGTGGAAGGCTTCCTGTAAACAAAACAAAACCTAACGATAGCAACGTCATAATGGCCTAAATACATAGAGAAAGCAAGCTTGCATTCTACCTTTCCATTTGCCTTGATGCCATGCTTCTTGCACAAGGACTGAAGATCACTGCGGCTCAGGGACTCAAGCTCTGCGCGAGACGCCATTTCTCCACTTTGGTGCCGAAGCAATGCCCAAACGGACACAAGAGATAATAATGATAATTTAAAGGGGACGAACCGGTCGGAAAACACCATAGGCATCATTCAAGGAGATGCAGAGTGAGTTTGTTCGTTCGGCATGTTGCGGTCCCGTCCACACCGTCTGGTAAAAATTCGGGTAAACTAACCTCTCATTTTTGAAACCGCCCGCCTTTCTGCACGTGACTCCATCTGTTGCTATACAAGTACCAAAAGTCTGACTCGATGTGTGTGAAGAAATCTTCGGTAGTATAGTGGTGAGTATCCCCGCCTGTCACGCGGGAGACCCGGGTTCAATTCCCGGCCGGAGAGCTTTATTTTTTTGCACTGCGTTGGATTTGAAGGCTTCATACGTCGAGTTCATTTTTGTTGAAATGCTGACGACCTCCCTGCCAATCATAAGAGCAGCGACTGTTTGAAATGTTGTCCTCTATTTTGACGTACAAAAGACTGTCAACAACTTCTGGTAATGTCAGATTATTTAGTCACGTCTCAGTTTTGGCGAAGGAGACAGTCGCGTTTCTTGTTCCGGCGGTAGGGAAGGGCGGCGTTATTGTCGATGCAACGTTTGGTAATGGAGGACACACACGTGCGCTTCTTGAGAAGTTGGGTCCAACGGTGCGAGTTATTGCCATCGACAGAGATCCGGTGGCATACGAAAGAGCCGTGCAACTGTCTAAGGAGGATGGACGCGTGATACCGACGCCGCCTGGCCGTTTCTCCAACATCGCGAATATATGCTCATCCATCGGCTTTGGTGATTCCTCCGTCGATGCAATTCTATTCGACTTTGGTGTATCTTCGATGCAGTTGGATGACCCTTTGCGTGGCTTCTCATTTAAGCGTCCAGGGCCGTTGGACATGACGATGGGCTCACAGGCGGGCACTGAGGAGGGTGGTGCCGCAGACGTCATCAGGAGCCTCTCTCAGTCCCAACTGGAAGACATCATAAGAAAATACGGCGAAGATAAAAATGCACGGTCGATTGCACGTGCTATAGTTGCAGAGCGGGCGGCCAAACCAATCACAACCACAGAGGATCTTGCGCGAATAGTGCGGCGGGCATCCGTGGGTGCCGACAGTATTCGCATCGACCCCGCCACACGCACATTTCAAGCGTTTCGCATTTTCGTGAACGATGAGATGCGAGAGATTGAGCGTGCGCTTCCCGCCGCGTCTCGGCTCCTCAACGTAGGAGGGCGCCTCGCTGCCATCTCGTTCCACGGACTGGAGGACGCCCTGGTCAAGAAATACATTCGAGACAACAGCAGCTCCGCAGATGACAAGACGTCGGCGAATCGTATACCGACAATTAAAGGTCTGACTCGAAAGCCCGTCTCGCCGACCGAGGAGGAAATTCTCGCAAACCCCAGATCGCGATCTGCGCGGCTGCGTATCGTTGAGCGAATATCTTAGTGTTCGTAATTTTTGTCACCTTTTTTTTATACATTCGTAAGCTTAATCGGAAAATTCTTAAATGAGATAAATTGCTAACGAGTGCTCGGCTAAATAATTTGATCCGGAATTTACTCTCTCGAATCCTGGTTGCCAGGGCAAAATGCCTTTGGCCTGCCTTGTGAGCTGCTACCTCAATCCAATGCTTTTACTGCGACTCACTGATAGAAGGAGTGATCAGCACTGTGAACAAGAGAGTAAAAAAATCGCTAAAGAAAAGAGAGCCGGAGAGACAAGTGAATCTGAGCGAAAGAGCGCAACAGAGACAAGGGTTGTTGTCTTGTGCTGCACTGAACTTTGTGGGGACATTGTTTTCCAGGCACGGTCAGGGAATGTCGCAGGGCGATTCCCGAGCGGAAACGCCGACAGCGGCAGGAGACGAGGTTTGTATGGACTTCCCTTGCTGTATAAGATTAATGCATTCTGTTTCCAACGTCATATTGACATAGAATTATGTCCCAAATTGCGTTTGTGTGTCGTGTTTGTTCTGTAGGATGATGCCGTCGCCGAATCGTCGTCGTCCTTCGCAGCGGAGAGTAGCGCCAGCCTTCGGCCCAGGAGTGGCCGCAGCCGCCCACACTCTGGAGTGTCTGGATCACCGGGATCCGAATATGAGGAGGGGGACGAAACGGATGGAGCTGGAGAGGACCAAGATGAAACTGTCGAGGGTGGGGAAGACGAGGCTGGTGTCGAGGACGAAGATGCTCAAGCGGAGGGCGACCACGAAAGTGGAGCTGCCGATGGCCAGTCTACTCACGGTAGCGCCGATTTAGGACAGAGTAGCTCTAGTGGAAAGATTCTGGATATGCACGATGACGGTGATGATGGAGAGCATGCGTCGGCGTCAGAAAGGGGGTTTGACGAGGACGGTGTGGCCCGCAGCGGTCGTTCGTCCCGGGCAGACCCCCCGGTCGAAGGTGACGAAGAGGAGAGGGCACATGATGGAGAAGATGCCGAGGACGAGTTTGGAGAGAGCATGCACCGCGATGCGTCTGCCGAGTTTGACACGGACGGTGCGGTGGATCGGACTGGCGCCGATTCGCCCATCCTGCCCGCTGTGTCTGCCGCCATCTCGCGCTCAGCTTCCACGGAACTTGACGGTGTCGACCAGACGGGTGACGCCGATGGCGGAGAGGAATCGCTCGCGGCAGCATCGAAACGCACGCTTGCAGAGCTGCGACCTACGACACCCAATGGTGAGCTATCTGATCGCGGGGGTGATGAGGATGATGCAGACCACGAGAGCTCCCCGGTTCGTGCCGACCACCGAGCAAGCGATGACGAATTCTTCGACGATGATTATCTCGGTAGTCGAGATGCAGAGCGACGTGAGATAGACGAGGATGGTGTTGGCGCAGAGACCGGCGAAGAGCACGATGGGGTCGATAACCAATCGGAGGCGGGATCTGGGGAGCAGATGGACCGCGTGACGCTTTTGCGGATGTACGCCGACCAAGTTGAGGAGCGAGAGCGACTCCAGAGCATCAACAATCAACTCCAACACAAACTCGCAGAGTATTTCAACAAGAAGAAGGTGGGCGCGCGGTTATTGCTCTTATACGTGTTAATGCTACCTTTTTGCAGCGGGTGGCAAAAAAACAGCGTTGAGTCCCCACATGTTTTTGTAAGAATTGAAAACATATTAACGATTTATGCTGCGTTCGCACGGTGTGTGTTTTTGTTGTTGTTTGTTGTTGTTGTTGTTGTTTCTGTAATCAGACGGATGACCGCCGGGAGGGCGAAAAGTCCATGACGGACCAAGAGCAGCGATACATTAAGTGCATGTCTGCCCTCGACGAACTGCACGATGAGCTCGAGAGGCAAACAGAGCGATACACAGCGCAGATGGAGGAATTCCGTGACAAGCTCGAGGAAAAGAAGAAGCGGTGGGTGGCGGCCGCGGATCGATTGCATCATAGTTCATCTAGATGGAGATTGAACCACTTGATGTGTATCGTGTATGGTCTCAAAAGTAGCACTGTCGTCCATATTATCATTCTCACTGTTTTTTGTTCATGTGTTTGGGTGATGTTGTCTTGTTTTATTGGTCATTTTTTGCGAATTTAGTGTCGAGGAGATGCGACAACAGTTTGCTGCGTTCAAGCGGGAAGTGGCCCTCGCAGCCGAAAACAGTCGAACAGGACAGCCCATTCCGCCAAAGGTACATATTCTTCGTGTGTGTGTGTGTGTGTGTGTGTGTGGTTGTACGCCTACACTCTTATGAGTAATTATCACGTGCATATGCTGATTATGCAAATGGGGAACAAGAAAGAACGGGGACACACAAATTAGCATTGGGGACTGCCTATTAATTGATTTGCTCTGTGTGTGTGTGTATATGTGTGTGTGCTTTATTGCTGCATCAGGTTGTGGAGGGTCTTGAGCAGAATGAGTTGCGGAAGGAAATGGAAGTCATTGCGGTGCGACTGGAGAACATCAAACTCAGAAACAAACTGCGAAAACGCGAGAATCAGCTCAAGCAAAAGGTCCGTTGCGGGCGGATGCATGGTCGTGATGTCCAACAAAGAACATGCTTGTGCGTGCACCCTTGTGCTTGTGCTTGTTTCTTATGTGTGTGAAAACGCAGCTCCATTTGTGCAGCGCGGGCTTGAAGGGGCTTTGTGTTAAACGCACTCTCCTCTCTTTTATCTGTTTGACATTGCAGGAGGAGCTTGCGGATGGATTGCATCTGATTGACTTTGAGCAACTGAAGATTGAGAACCAGACATACAACGAGAAGATCGAGGAGCGAAATGAGGTTGGTGCAATACCAAATATGTGGGACTCCGATGTTGCATTGTGCCTCGTTACAAAGTCTTGCTTCGTTTATTGTGTTTTTACTCACGTGTATTCATCATGTTCTTCTTGAACTTTCTTCTTATTTTTTTGGGGCACACAGGAACTCTTGAAGCTCCGCAAGAAGATCACCAACACTGTGCAGGTGCTTACACACCTCAAAGAAAAGCTGCAGTTTGTGCAAATCGAGAGCACCGAGTTGCGTGCCGTTCTGCGTGACATTGAAGCCAAAGTGGCGCATTCTCGCGACATTCTGACACGCACAAAACAGGCGAGAGACGCACTCCGTCTAGACAATGTCAAGCTCCGACAGAAGAGCGGCCTCGTGGGCAACGAGCCCCTCCTCCGTGACTTTGAGGATCGTATGGAACGTGGAGACAATCTTCGATCGCGGCTGCAGGATCTTCAAACGACACACGCAGAACTAATGCTCTCGACGGCAGGGTTCCGACAGAAGATTGAAACGGCCACACAGACGCATGCCTCAACAAGGTGGCAGCGCGTTGGTTGAGGATCTGAGGATCTGATTGGATTGCCAATTGTCGTTTAAAGAATGCCCGTCTGCCCGTCGCCTCGCGTTTGTGCGTTCTCGATTATTCTTTGTAGCATAAATACACACACACACACACATAAAATGCCATTCTCTTTAGAATTTTCATAAGCATGCTTAATTAGTTCTTATCACACAATCAATCAGGGGCACGAGAAGAAACGGGAAAATATAGCCGCTCAACGGCATGTACACGCGCACATTACACACCAGCCACACACGCACGCACACAAGGGCGCACATATGCAAGTGCTTGAGTTTTTCATGCAACACACTCTTCCGCAATGGCCTTGCCGAGTGCGGAAATGAAAGCGTCGTTTTCAGCAGGGGTTCCTATTGTTGCACGGATGCAGTTGTCACAGTGGATCTGGTCCCCGCGGTATCGGAGAATGACGCCCTACACGCACACACATAAAGAGAGAGAGAGGGAGAGAAATCATAAACAAAAGAAATGACACACTCAAAACCTTAAAAGCACACAATCAATGACAATTTCACACATCGTTCTCTTCGGTTGAGTAACGAACGATGCCATCCCCTCACCTGTGCAGCAACGTTCTTGTACACCTTGTATGCATTCGAAACTTCAAAGAGAATGAAGTTTGCGTCTGACGGATGTATTTTTCCAATGCGAGGCATCGCCCTCAGCTGGGCGACGACGCGCGACCTCTCGCTCTTGATGACAGCAATCTTTTCGCGCAGCTGCGGCAGAGACTCGAATGCACGGAGGGCGGCCTTCGACGTCAGTTTGCTCACGTTGTACGGCGCCTTCACCTTGGACATGATGTTGATTATAGCGGGATTGGCGATTGCCATTCCGAGGCTGCGGGTTGCGGGGGATGACCAGGTCACGTGCCGGTGCGACGGGTGCGATAGAGGGCACGGAAGAAGCATGAGTCAGACGCAATCTAGTCGATACCATCCCACACGAATCCCACCATTGCACTGTCACTCCCATATGACAGCCACGCGCACGCACAAGCACACACACACGCTACATGCACGCAGATGGACACATGTTATTGCAGATGATCTCTGTTTCTCATGAAATAAAAAAACACACACGACAGCCTTTGCACCCACCGAATGCCAGCAAGACCGAAAGCCTTGGAGAGAGTCTGCAGAACGACGAGCTGCGGGTACTGATAAACGAGCTTGCTCACGCTCTCCTGGTCGGCAAAGTCAATGTATGCCTCGTCTACAACGACAATACCTGCAGACAAAGAAAGATGTGGTAATATAAATGCACGAGATAGGTATGCTGCATGGATGCGCCTGCCAATGTGGGGCGGCAATCGCGGTCAACAGTTATTCCAACAGGCAAACTAATATTATTATGAAACATGCCATCCATTTGCGCAATTGCCGCAACAAACAAACACAAAACACAAACACACACCTTTGAAAGTCTCGCTGTCAAGCAGCGCCTTGATGTCTTCGAGTCGAATTGCATTTGCCGTTGGATTGTTTGGAGAACAGACAAAGATTATCTTGGACTTATCCGTGGCGGCCGCAAGAATCTGTGCCGTCTCATCAGGAACACGAAAAACACACACACACACGCGCGCGGACTGTTAAAATGGATGCGAAAAATAACACCAGCCAAACAAATGCTAATATCACATTCGACATACACACACACACACACACACCTCCTTTGGTCGCAGCTGAAACTCCTCAGTGAGCGGAACAGAGACAACCTCGACATCGTTGATATTAGCGGCCACTTTGTACATTCCGTATGTCGGAGGCATAATGATAATGTTGTCGTGCGCGGGCGTGCAGAAGATGCGGATAAGAATGTCAATCGCTTCGTCGCTGCCGACGCCGACAAAAACCATATCTCCGTCCACCCCTCGAAGGTCGGCAATTTTCTTCTTCAGCTCCCGTTGGTACGGACACGGGTAGCGGTGCAGATCACCGCTGTCAGGATAGACCGACCCAAGGCTATTTTCGTTGGCATCGAGGAGGATGCCTGGGAGGGTAAACGCAATCGAAGATATTAAACAATGACCAGGCTGTGCAGAAAAAGCGCGCGTAACCTACGTACGATGCCAAGTGCTTCTGGGAGTGTGACCCACCCGTATCATAGTCATCACGCGCACATCGATACGGCACCAGGGTCCAGATGTTGGGCCTCACGATGCTTTGAAGATCAAACACAGGCGCCATTTTAGCAGGAATCAATGTATTGAAGCAAGTAAAATACACACAGAGATAGGCACCGATAGAGCGAGAGGTAGGGTCAAGAAACTGAATGCTTTATAGTGAGTTCAGATTTCAGATGTCTCAGTCGACAAACTCGGACTGACAAACTCGGACCAAGGGACTCATCGTGATGTCATCAATCGGAAGTGACTCAACAGCACCACTGCCGCGTAGAGTGAGGGTTAGCAGATATGCGCCACTACAGGTGATTCGCCGCGGCAGCGCGGCAGATCTTCTGGTGTCGCATGACCTCACAGTATGGACGAATGGCACAAGACCACCCAACACAACACTGAGCAGTGTGAAGTGCATTCGGGTCCCGGCAAGATGGCCAATGCATCATTCGATTCAGAGAGATGCCCCGCCGATCACAGACGACCGATTGTACTGGTGTTCAGCCAAAAAAACTGTGATGCACAGTTGCACAGTTGCATAGACAGTTGCCTCTGAAGCGCTTCCATGCCTTTTGCTTTCAGCTTGTATTAGCAGCTATATTGTATACGCAGCGCCGGGCGCCGCCGCGGCAGCGTGTCTCGGCCTTCGGCACATAATCCTAACCCAACCCTAACGCTATGTTTGACAACTTATCTAAGCCGGTCTGCTCCACTTACTCTTATCGTCGGTGGAGTTATCCCGGGGATTTACTCTGAGTTGGCCCCTTGGCAACCACCGTTCGTTAAAAATTGTGGCAAACTCAGTCCGGTGCCATCAAATTGGTAAACAATCACATTTTAGACCAGAAATGCTGTGGAAACCCAGTCCTCCAGTCCCCACCCGCTGAAACGAATTGCCTGAGAATGCAGAGACTTGCATCCACCCGGCGATTAAAATCACGCACAAGTATTTCACACTTTAATGATGAAATGAGTTAAGTGGAGAATTGAAGGCAAATTGAAAGCATTACTTGATACATCTAGGTGGTGTTAGTGGACGAGGGATTTGCGTTGGCCGCATTATTTGTGTCACTTGGCGCAGTATACCAGAGCCAGTTCAATTGATCCATTAGTGAACCTCCATATCGGTGGCCCTCTACAGCCAGCACAAAATGGCGGGAAAGAAGGGAGAACGGCAGTTTCAGGTGGGCGTTATACACGATGATTTGATTGCAAAGCGGGCTCAATGCGCGTTGCGTGGACCTTCCATAGAGTGGGGCTAACTCGCTGTGCCCACAACGGCATTTATTGGCCCTCCGCAGATCGAAGTGTCCAACCAAGACCAATGGAACGACATGCTTGCGTCGAACAAGGGTCTCACGGGTGCGTACTTTATACTCTTTTTGGATGCATGCCTTCCTACTACACGATAATGGCTCACTTCTGTGATCTGCATATTCAAGCCATCACTGTGCGTATCTAGTGTTGGATTATCACAGTGCAGATGCTCATGCATATATCCCCACAAATATTCCATTGGCAGTCGTCGACGTGTACCCTGCTTGGTCTGGACCCTGTGCGGCTATTGTGAGCACATTCCGTCGTCTGATGATCGACTACGGCTCTGATGTACTCCACTTTGCCAAGGTTAGTTGTGGAATGCATGTGTCGAGAGCAGTCAATTAGCTTTCACACGGGCGAGCGGTGAAATCGCGAAAATGTGATGGCGGAGTCAAACCGATAATTTGTACATCTGGAGTTGTGCTGCATCTCTGCGAAGTAATCTTACACGCTGGAAACATTAATTGACAACTCAAACATAACAGGCCGTGTCAGACAAGATTCCATCGCTCGAAAAGTACTCTGGGAAGTCGGAACCGACATTTCTTTTCTACGCGGTGTGTACCCATTATTCTGGCGACATGACGTTGCACTTTACTGTCAGGACGTCTGTTCTATGATCCGCCGAGGATAGAGAGCTTATTTTAGCACAATCTTTTTTATTTGAGCAGGGTGGCGTTCTTGTGTCGTCTGTGCGCGGCTGCAACAGTCCGGTGCTGCAAAAGACGATCGCGCAACTGATTGAGATTGAAAAGAAGATCGCGGACGGTTCGGCAGAACGGGTTCCGGTAAGTCCACAAGGCACTCATTCCTCCATGATGCTACACGTGCTTGAGAAGGCGCGAAAAGAAAAAATACGAATATTGATCATGTATTTTTATTGCGCGTTTTGCTTTATATAATCAAAATTGTGGAGTCCATGGGCACAGCTGATTTCAAACCTACATTCATATAATCACAATCACAGTACGTCGACAATGAAGTTGATGCGGCAAATGCTGCGGCTCTCAAGGAGGAGGAGGCCATCTCTCGTGCCAATGCCATTGCCGTTAGCCAGACCGAGAGTGGTGTGTGCCATGTTCACAGAAAACGTCCTTGTGCTTACGTTAATTCATTCAAGGACTTCCTCCTCTTCACTTTGTGTCTTTTTGCGAACGCCAAAATAATCTGGATGCTGACTTGTTCATTTTCATATGCACGTTTCGCGTGTGGTCGTGCCCATGTATTTGCAACCGTGCAGAGGTCCAATATACATTGGCCATTGTCAAGCCCGATGCCAGCGACAAGGTGGATGATATTATCGCTATGATTGAGGAGAGCGGCCTCCAGGTCGTCCAAAGGGCAGATCACATTGAGCTTTCAAAGGACCGTGCGTTGGAGTTCTACAAGGAGCACGAGGGCAAGGATTTCTACACCGGTCTCACCGATTTCATGTCGAGGTGAGAAGCTGCCCTTTGCGCACCTCTCTGCTGATGAATAATCGGATGTAATATGAGCGTCTGCATGCAAATCGCACCAAAAGGACACGTTTAACCGCAAAGAAACGGAGCATTGTGCACTTCTGGCGACTGACCATATCTCTTTTCTGGACTCTCCTATGCCTTTTCTGGACACCTGTGAACAGCGGTCCGATCACTGCGATCATCATCAGCGGAGATCATGCCATCTTCAAGTTTCGCAAGATTATCGGCCCCACCAACTCACAGGCTGCGAAGGAATCTGCTCCGGACTCGTGGGTATTCACTATTTTCTAGAAATTGAGTAATGCGCGTGCATCTTTGTGTCTCGCTCGGATTTCATATGATAATTAATGTTATGGTTGTGCCCCCCCCCCCCCCCCCCACTCTCCTTGTTGCTCCTTTTTGGGCCAACTGCAGCATCCGCGCCAAGTTTGGAACCGATGGCCGCCGAAACGCCGTGCACGGGAGCGACTCTCCCGACAGCGCTCGCCGCGAAATCCACTTTTTCTTTCCCGAGTTTGATCCAACCGCCTCATCTGAAAAGCACGATGCTGGCGAGGGCGCCCACCACGAGGACCCTCACGCAACACACGAGGCTGCGCCACCCACGCACACTGACGGCCACGCACCCGCTGCACACGGTACGCCCGCCGCTCCCCATGCAGACGCCGCGGCACCAAAGGCGTCGTCCAGCCGGCCACCCAGTCGCCCGGCATCTGTCCCAGCTTCGGTGCAGTACACGTTTGCCATGATCAAGCCAGACGCCGCCGAGGCGGGGAAGGCAGAAGACATCATCGAGAGAATCAACGCAGGTGGCTTCACCATTCTCGAGAAGGCAGATCTGCACATCACAAAGGAGCGCGCGCACGAATTCTATAAGGAGCACGAGGGCAAGGAGTTTTACGAGCCTCTTACCGACTTCATGTCCAGGTGCGTTTATATTGCACGCTTTGCGTTTTGACTATTGGCTGATATATTATTGTTTCTGTCTACACTTGTGTATTGCTTTTGCACTAATTTTGCTTTTCTGTCCCGTGTGCTTAAATTTCACTTGCCAGTGGCCCTATTGTCGCACTCGTCTTGCGACGAATCAATGCGATCACCTCGTGGCGGGCTCTCTGCGGACCCACAAACTCGGAAAATGCCAGGAAAACACACCCTGACAGGTAAGCGTGGCTACAAATAACAATAATCAAAATTCCGACAAAAAACCGTGTGATTGTGTGCTGAAGCTGCGTTCTCTTGCAACATTCGACTCCGCTGACAAATGTGCACCCATCTCAACACTAGCCTCCGAGCACTTTACGGCACGGACGGTCGGCGCAATGCAGTTCACGGGAGCGATTCTGTTGAGAGCGCAAAGCGAGAAATCGCATTTTTCTTCCCCGAGTTTGCACCCGAGGAGGAGGATGGCGTGAGCGTCGCCAGAAAGGGCAGTGTCGGTTCTGTGCTTGTCTCCGAGTCACACGGCGAGAAGATCGCCCCTTCCGCCGATGAGCCACGTGAGGGAAGCGATGCGCCCCAGCAGCACCCTCAGGAAGACCAGCCCGAGGAGCACGAAGAGGCAGTGCATGAACCTCAAGAGCACGAGGAGCCTGCGCACGAGGAGCCCACTGCGCCCGCTGCCCATGAGGAACCAGCACATGAGGAGCCCGTCGCACACGAAGAGCCTGCACACGAAGAACCTGCACATGAGGAGCCTGCACATGAGGAACCAGCACACGAGGAGCCTGCTGCTGCCCATGAGGAGCCTGCTGCGGAAGAGCCTGCACACGAGGAGCCTGCACACGAAGAGCCTGCACAAGAGGAGCCTGTACATGAGGAGCCTGCACATGAAGAGCCTGCACATGAGGAGCCTGCACATGAGGAGCCTGCACATGAGGAGCCTGCACATGAGGAGCCCGCTGCACATGAGGAGCTTGCACACGAGGAGCCCGCTGCACAACAGGAGGCTGCGCAGGAGCCCGCTGCACAAGAAGAAGCCACCCACGAGGAGCCGGCTGCACACGAGGAGCCGGTTGCACAGGAGGCTGCGCACGAGGAGCCCGCTGCACAGGAGGAGGCCGCACAGGATACCGCTCAATAGTGGATTGGATTATCGCACATCTCCAGCTGACCCTATACTTTGTGTGCGCCGCCAGGTGTATGCGCACTTCTAAGTGTATGGACCGCATTCCAACAGCTGTATGTAGCCATTGTATGAGTTGCCTGAGTGACAATGTTTGGGTCTCATTTTCTCGTCTGTGTTTGTGTGTTCTGATATTTTTGCATTCACTCATTTTTTTTTGGCGCTGTGGCGTTGCGTTTGTATTTTCGTTTTCGCTTCTTTTTGTTATACTGCAAAATAACAATATTCGATAATACGTACGAATCCACCAATGACAAGAGGGACGTGTAATCGCGATGATTGCTGCTGTCTGACACTACTAAGCTTAGTAGTGAGTTTGTAACTTCAGCGCCTGACTATTCCTGCCGACTATTATCCCTCGGCTAAATTCGGATTTACAACTCCCTTGTCTGGGGCAGAGCGAGCCCCCCGCCTGCGGAAGCCTCGGCAAGAAGGCGGCGTATGGTGGTCTCACTGACACCCGCACAGCGAGCAGCCCGTGCGAGTGGAGTGTCACTCATGAAGCTGTTAAATGACACCTTCGGCACGTACACCCCTCCCCCCTGAGCAAGTCGTCGCTCGGCCATACAAATAGAACCGATGCGCAGTATCTCCCGAATTTCGTTCTCTGAGAGAGCACGGTTTTTGGCAATGCGGTCGATCCCGGAGGTAAGGCCGTGCTCCTTCGCTATCCCTGCAGCTTCTTTCTTCAGATTTAGAGGACCACGTGGGCAGCATCCGGGCTGGTGAGTCCTATGGCAGGAGCGACACTTACAAAATGCGTGTTGAGGCGCCAGACGTTTTTGTTGTGTTCCAGCGACTGCCGCGACTGCTGGTTTTGCAACATTAACACCCACGCCGGCCTCCCGCAGCCAGATCCGGCAGACTGATGCTTTGCCGTGGATGATGGCGACCCAACTGAATCCGTTTAGATATGCGCGTGCTTGGCTTCGCCGCCACGGCAGCTGCTCCAGCCACCACTGTTTCAGGTTGTGGGCACCGACGCACATCATGTCCCGTCTGATGACATCGAGAGCAGCTGTGTTGATACCGTATGCGTGCCAAAGAGTTGCAGCCGCCATCGGCTGCCGGTGCTGTCGGGTAGTCCTCTGTCCGTGCCCTTTTGGCCGGGGGCTCCAGCAGGCCGCCTAGGGCCGCCGTGAGCTGCGGCGTTGCGGCCGCCGCAGCCATCAGTCCAGCGGCCCGAGTGCGTCAGACTTGCGGTCAGTGCGCGATGCCGTCAGAAATATCTCGGCTGATGGCGACCACCGGGGGTCGTTCAGCGACCGCGCAAACAGTCGGTCCTTCAAACACCTGCATCAGCCCAAATCAGCCACACTGCAGAAACTTTAAGAACCTTTTACTCTGACTGCAGTTGTCAGGAGGATTGCCCCGGCGTGCGACAAACGACGGCCGTGAACTCCGTCGTGATTCAAAAGACGGCCGTCGGCAGAGGTGCCGTGCCGCCGGGCTCCGTGCGAACTTCCATCACGTGATCGATACATTACCCAATACGCAGTCCATAATAATTGTTTATATTTTATGTGAAACTTTTTTATTTATTGACCGATTTTGCCGCTTCCTCTTTGCAATACAATGCCACGCTCAACAGCTTATAACACTTTCTCACCTGACTCCTGTGAAGCTGAATTTGCTGCATTCGGGATTGTGCCTTCACTGAGTGTCAGCCGGCGAATTTCAGCTTCTGGTAAAGTAGATTAATTATAGTCGAAATCACTGGATTTTAGATGCCAGTTAAGTTGAAAAATGACTTCCAGTCATGCGTCATGGTTTGGACTGAGGAAGCGTGACGTCATAGTGCTCAGTGTTGGCTTAGTATATTAAGACTTCAGTCGCCATCGGGCTCGGATTTAACTGCCACTGAGCAACGGCATGAGCAACGGCATGGTATTTAAATAAGCTTAAACGCAGGATGCAGGTCAAATACTGACCTTCCGTTTCAGAAACAAAAGAGACGACGCCACACCGAGCCAAACCGAGCTGGAAAGAACAGAGGACACAACCGCTACAAAGCCGGAGTGTGCGCACAACAGCGGCATGAACCGGAAAGCCCATCAAGCAAAGCAGTCAGCCCCCTGGTCAGCCCCCCGCCGGCCTAAGCCTTCCACTGTGCCGAGGGTGGATGCGCGCACTGCCCACACTAAGCAAGTTGTCACTGGTGCGCTCAACGACTTGATCGGGGACGAAGAATTGGTCGCTTACATTGCGGATGTGGTTGCAGACGTGGCACATTCCGTGCGTGACGTCACCGATCTTCACGAGGCCGTCGGAGAAACACTGATAAGGTACAGAGCGACGCAATACTTTTTTCGCAAGGCATCTCCAATTTTTGCTGAATTCAATTTTGTTCCATTTTCTGACTGATGCCGACACACTGATTCTGGCTACCCGTGTAGTTTTGGTGCCGCGGACTCGTCGGACGAGGCGTTTCTCTTGTGCGGGAGCATTGTTGGTGAGCTCGCGAAGCACTCGCTAATCGAGGTATCGTCTGCTTCAATTGAGGAAAAGTCTGAGGATGCGGATGATCAATCAACCTCCAAGGACACCGTAGAGGAGGACGAGGGCGATGCCGGCGCCGACGGTGCGCTGCTCGGAGAAGGAGAGTGCGAGCTGTGCGAGAGGGAGACGTTTCTCACACGTCACCACCTCATCCCACGCACCCTTCACCAGCGGTATCTAACGAAGGGATATACGCGTGCAGAATTGAATGCTGTCGCAAACATATGCCGCCCATGCCACTCGGCCGTCCACCGATTCATCGATCTCAAGACGATGGGAGAGGAGTACAACACTGTCGAGAAGCTTGTGGAGCACGAGTCGGTGCGCAAGTGGATCCCGTATGCCGCAAAAATGAGGACCCGGACGCGCGCGGAGGCATTGAGCAATCTCCAATATGCGCGATGAGTGAGCTTGAAGCAGGCAGTGATTACAATAGTCAACTGTATAGCGGACAAAGGCTCGTCCGTCGTGACCAGCACCAGCCCAACATTTCAGTGGCAATGGTACTTACCAGGCCATGCATGTGAACATAAATTCCGTAGCACAAGGAAAAAACCACTTTGACTCTGCCCATTCACAAGAGCAACAAATCAGCTCGCGTTTCCCAGTGTATGGAGGCCATCAACGATTGTTTTACTCTTCCACCATGTCAACAGTACCCTCGACTGCCGATAGCATTCCTTGCGTCCACACCCGCTCCTCTCTAAACACGTCGCCAGGTGCGCGTGTATAAAATTCAAGCAGGTCTCTGTACCTGCACGCGGTCAACAAAGTAGCCAACATTCAGCGGCCAACTGCAACCGAGAGAGAGGACTTTCCACACGAAATTCACCAGAGCACCGGCGAGACCATGTACAGGTTCGACCACATTTAGTAGACAGCCTTAACAGCATACACAAAAACGACCCAAGATATGCACTGACCTCTTCATGACGTCAAACTTTGACTGCCCGATCGCGAGTTGCAGTTTCCTGAGATCGATAGGGCAGAGATGACAGGAGCGGCGCTCACTCTCCTCCAGAGAGTTGCTTCCTCCCATGGCACAGTCGAAGAAGACGCAGTGCCGCAAGTTGAACATGTGCCCTATTTCGTGCACGCACACCTACACATTTGAACACAACGAGCACGAGTAAACATTGTACATGGCAACGATTGATGGTTAGCGTGTGGCAACCAAGTGACGTTGAATTTGTGAGCGTTACTGTGGCTACTGCACCAAGATCTTCGGTTTCTCTTTACCTTGCAGCTTCGCTTCAGCACGACGTTCTCGTAAGCATCCCCGCGCTCCTCGCCGTAGAAGAGACTGTCGTACCGCGCAAAACTGAACACGCCACACCCATCAACGGTCGACGCCTGTCCAAACACAAAATTCCACTCATCTGATGGATAAAGATCGGCCATGGTGATCCCGAGGACGCTGCGGCAATTGCATGGTCGAAAAGCGTGGAGCGCAAACAAGAGTGTTAAAGGGAAAAATCTGCATAACTTGGACGGGCACATAGTCATTTTGTTCGGCGGCATTAATTCGCACACCGAGCACCAGTACCCACCAATAAGCGTCTTTTGGCCGTCGTGCTTTCAACACGTCAAGTAAGTCCCCTATAAGTACTTGTGGCTTGCCTGTGTATTCGTTCGTTCGTGATTGCACGGATCCGCTCTTTATTCGCACCGCAGGAAGCACTCTGGCATCCATTTGGTAGAACCTGCCACGAGGGAGAAGCAGGGAATACATATACATATAAACATACGCACGTGAGCCAGTCGTTCACCGGCCAAGTGGAAACTATCGACCGTAATGCATCGGCGTCTCTGACACATGATAGGGCTGTAGATCCTGCCAAACCCACTTCTTTACATAGTCGCAAATAACCGAGGTGTCCGGAGAGGCGCAGTTGCTCCGACCCAGCAGACTGGCATCGGCATCTAGCGGCAGGAGGTATATAATAGCCCTCCGTCCGTGATCCACATGATTCCGAATCGATTGCGCCCAGCTCTTCACCGTTTGTGCTCTTTCGCTGTGTGCGTGCAGCCATTCTCCAGGGCGAGGAATGCGTAGCGGCCGAAAGTATGGGGGGCACAAATGGGTCAGATCGAACGCACGGCGTGCGGGAAGTGGGACGTCTTCCACTGAGCCGAGTGCGCGTGTCGCCTCGCTCTGTGTTGACGGGGTGTACTGGGTGGCGGACGTGAGCATATTTGAAGCAGCTATTGGGCCCCGGCGGAGGCTATAGCGATTAGATTGGGCTGTGGGGATCCGTAATGGAGGACAGTAATGATCTGCCCCACTCAAGATCTAGCGAGCATAGAAGTATTATGCACTTTTTGAAGTTACATTCACTTTCGTCAGCAAGAGAAAGCCACTGCTATGCTCCGCCGTCATTGCATCTCACAGAGATTCGGCGCTGTGACAGCCGGAAACGCACTGACGTCAGCGAATTCTCGGGGACTTGCGGGTATAATTATTACCGCCAGCTCGCTTAATATTTGGGCGGGAAATTGTTTTGGAAAATTGATGACCCGACGGGACGACCGCCTCAGGGCCGGTTGCATCTCAATCAGATTAAAGGCATTGAGAGTTGTATTGCAAACCAAGACATTGCAATGTCTAAGCGCCGTATGTAGTGTATGGACATGGCCATACGGCGAGAGGTGCACTTTGCGTGCCCTGTCGCAAACTGCCGATCGGCAAGTGTATTCAAGACGCCGCTGGAGGAATGGGATGCGGGATCTGGGCTCACAACGCTCGCTTGGTTCGTTGAAACTCCGGGGTTGCATTTGAAAAGAGTTGAGGAAAAACCATCAATATCAACATGGAGAATATGATAGGGAGCTCTTGATGGGGATCATAAACACAGAAGCGCAGGGAAATGGAATTGCTTCCTTCAAGCCGTCTGGTGCACTTACGAGTCTCCAATCTATTTATCCCCCCGCCCCCCTAGCCCTGCATGTCGGCTGCAACTTGCGGTGTGCGAAAACTGCCTTTGTTTTATTCCGCATCCTGCGACAGAGAGTGCCAGGGCCAACAACCGGCGGCATGAACAGTTTGGCAATGCTGCGGTTGGGGGAGCACACTGGTTGCATGGCACGAATTTGCACCGGAGGGACAGAGAAGACGACGTCGATTGCTCCACAGAAGGGCGGGAAGAGCGTGCTACGGTTATGTGTAAGAAATGCGGATTTCGATCACTTTTCGGTGAGTTCGTACTATATGCGTCTACTGCGGGGGGGGGG
>CALSCR010002509.1:0-20108 GCA_943704495.1 Pigoraptor chileana
ACACACACACACACACACACACACACACACACACACACACACACACACACACACACACACACACACACACACACAGAATCTGCACTCACCGAATGTCGACGTCAGAGAGGACGGGCTGGAGCACTTCCTTTCCGAGCACTCGCACATTGTTTGCAATGACGACCGTCTTGAACACTGCAGTCGTCGCATTCCCCGACTTTGACGACAAAGCGCGATAGACACCAACCATCTGCACACGATCACCGGGCTTCACCTTATCCGCGAGGTCGCTGTCGAGAATAATGTCAACAGAGCGCGGCAATTGGCCGGCAGGTGCGCTCTCAGGCATCTCCTGCATCGTGATGGTCTGGTGATCTACGTAGCGCGACAGGCCAAACTCTGTCTCCAGTGGGTTGCCATCCGCATCCTGTGCGCGCGAGTCAACAGCACGATGTAGGTGTGTTTGTGTGTGTTTGGTTTGTATGTGTTTGTGAGCGAGAGAGAGAGAGTAGAAATAAGGTCGGACACATACTCAGAAATGGATATATTTGCACCCATCGGAAAGTGATGTGGTGGCCACACAAGCGCTGAGAACAACCGACCCACCGTCTTTGCATAAGTGTTGCCCGTGGGAGGTCCAAGAAACGACGTCTGATCACGGTGATGGTGTGTCTCTGTCTTTTTTGTCTCCCTGCAGTAATGCACGCTCGTGACAAGCTTTGGCCGCACAAGTGAGCCTGTATAAGGCAAAGCACACACACACACACACACATTAGCAGGGGCGCAGTTTTAGTGATTGCAGTATAATACATCCACAACAGAGAGAGAGAAGTGAGATTCAAGTCAGTCCCTTAGGCGCTGTGCCCATGGACTCCACATAACAGAGAGAGGGAGAGAGAGTGTGTGTGTGTGTATGTGAAATGCTTATTACGCACGCACAAATGTGCAAAGAGCGCCACAATCACACAACAAACACCAACGTCTTCCCCTGTCGTCCACACCACATCACCAACACTCGTTGCAGCCGACGACAAAAGCACCCACATTTTGTGACAATGCCTTCAATCAAAACAAGCGAGCCCAGGAATCGCGCAGACAGGCCGCGGGGCGTGAGGTGGTGAGCGCCAAAGCTGCCCTCGATGCCAACGTAAAACTCGGCGTGCGCTTTTGAGAGCTCCGGATTGTTCTGTGACACATACTCCTGCAGCGCAATGTCGAAGACAGGTAGCACTTCGCCGGGTGTATTCATCAACCTGGATGCCGTGGACAGGGCGAGACAAGGGGTCAGTGTGGGCGTATCACTTGCGCCGTTGCCCATGGAGACATGATGACAGCAGACAGTTGTGTTGGTTCATCCAGCAAGTTCAGCGAGAAGGGTTGGTAGAGACTTTGAAGGCACATGCACTGACTCCACAAAGGGGTTGCGGTGTGGGGAAGGAGAGAGATAGAGAGGAGAAGCCATGTGGCAAAAGACAGACATGCAATACAACACACACACACACACACACACACACAGTAGGTAATGCGCCCGACAATGAGTGACAGGTTGTCATTGCAGTCAAGAGTGGCGTTTGAGCCCAGAGCACGTGACGGGAATGTCAATGTCAGTCAAACAACAAGCGACAGACGGCGACGTACCTCTTTGCGAGATCCGCATCAAACTGCCGCAAGTCATTGACGCTGACAATGAGACGGCACTCGGACTTCTCGCCCATCTTTGCAATCCTTTCTGTGTATGCATTTTGACCATGCTGTGTGCGCGAATACATAACTCACATAGTCAAGGTTGAATTTGCCATGACACAACCCAGCGAACCCAAACAAAGTATTTGGTCACATTCCATCTTTCCACACAACGACAAAGACGTTAAACAAAGCACACGGATCACTGCATCCCATCCTCTGCCCCAACAACATCGGCACCGATTCCACAAAACATGTTGGGCGGATACGTCAAGCTCTAGAAAGTCGGTGAATCGCGACTTGTCACCGCGCTGTGTGTCGTTCAACTCAATATCCGCCATCTTCAGAGGGCATTAACCTGTCCCAACGGCTCAAAACCAACCGCCCGTGGAATGTCCCGCACCGCTGATTACAAAACGATTATGTGATCGCTAATAAGCGAATCCCACAGCCAATATTACAATTTATGTTTCACGGGCAGTCTGACATAATCACCAGTCCATGTGCGGAGCTCTGTGTGCAGAAATTTAAGTTTAGCGCTGTGCTTGTGTGTATAGTCGAGGGCGTGTACATGTGTGTTGTGTGTGTGTGTGTGTGTGCGTGTGTGTGTGTGTGTGTGTGTGTGTGTGTGCACGTGCGAGTGTGTTGTTGTGTGGACGTTGAGGGAAGGGCAGACCTGTCAGCCACACGCAGAGTGCTGTTTCGTGCGTGGGATTGGTCGAGTGGTTTGACAGGCAGCCCTAAGGGGGTCCAAGGGGGCCTAAGGGGGCCTAAGGGGGGTGCACCACACTCCCATACTGACGCATAGTGATTGGACCTAAGGGGGCCTAAGGGGGATCCCTGTCACGTGCCTCGGTTCCCGCCAAAAATCAGCTCCCGCCAAAAAGGACACGAAAGGACAACAAAACAACCCACTCGCTTGGGGATTAGGTAATCAGTGAAGGGTGTGCTTGATCAGGTCGTTTTTTTTTATTCAGACACATAAAAACTCATTTTGTACTCCGTGCAGGGTGAGAAAGAAACGCCTTAATACGCTTGTGCCTCCACGTGATAATTTTTGCGAAAA
Source organism: Pigoraptor chileana (assembly GCA_943704495.1). Lineage (NCBI taxonomy): Eukaryota > Filasterea > Ministeriida > Capsasporidae > Pigoraptor > Pigoraptor chileana. Next base: position 2,729 of record CALSCR010002509.1, read on the forward strand.
GCTTTCGATTTTGGCTCAATTGACAATTAAAAAAGCATATATTAAAAATGTGGTATGAGGGCGTTTGTGCAAATCTTCAACACAGCTGCACACTGCTTCTTGAAGATCATCTTGAGTATGCATACAGAGGCCCGTTGTTGCCGCAGAAGCTGACTGTCACAAAAGATGCACTCTTGGATTCTATCAGCATTGATTCAGTGTTTACCGTTGTTATTCAGACAAACGCAACGCGAGCAAAAAACACACGCACACGCCACGCACACGCACGCACGCGCCGCCGATTTGAAGTCGCCGCAAGATGGACGAATTGCACATTACGACTAGTTATACATTTCAGTGGAGTAGACTGCGGCAAAAGCAGAGTGGTAGACATTCACTCATTCACCCTTCACTGGCAGTCGACCATGGAATGAGCCGATGCGCCAGTGGGCACAATAGCGGGTGCGGGTGACGACGACGACAGCCCTGCCGACACAGCTGCCATGGCAACGTCCTCGATCGACGTGCCCTTCCCTCCCTTGCCACTGTCAACACCGTCGCTCTTTGCCTCGACAAGCGACAGGACGTGCTTAAGATAGCTGAGCTCTGCCTGCAGCGCACGCAGCTTCTCTTCAAGCTGTGAGTTGTCCGATTCAAGGTCAGTGTTGGCCTTCTCAAGCGACGAGATGCGCTCCTTTTGGCGCTGCCGAGACCTCGCCTTCGCCTCGCGCTCCTTCTTGCGGCGTGCGTTCAGCTCTGCCTCAGGTAGCGTCGCCACGGGTCGAGAGCTGATTATCGAGAAGACAGTGGCAAAGAGACAACAAAACAAAAAAAATCGATTAAAAACTTGCAGCTAGCAAAAGTAATTTAAGAAAGCACAAAGCATAAAATGGCAAACATTTACGGAAATTCCAGCAAATAGTCACTGCAACCGATGCTCACCTTGACGAGCGCCTCGAATATGGGGTTGCGCGATTGGCAGCAGTCTTGCCACTCTTGCCCGATTGCGAGCTCGTTTCCGAAGTACCCTCGCTCGAGTCGTTGTTTGTTACGCTGTCAAAGTTGACGAGGTCCTTGAAAAAGTCGAATTCGGCTGCAGCAGTGGCAGCACTCGCAGCATTAGCAGCGGCGACCTTTGCTTCGTTCGACGCGGATGCCGCCAGAAACGCCTGCGCCTGCGACTGACCGGCAGCGGCAAGCGCGGCGGCGGCAGAGCTGAACCACGCGGGATCAATGTAGGGAAGTCCAAATGGGTTGAAGGCATCCATGACGCCACTGGGTGCAAATGCTGCGCTCGGGGTGAAGCCGAACGGCAGAATGCACGATGCCATCGTCAATCAACAGGCGACTGCACAACAATGCTGTCGGCAAAAGTATTCGAGATGTTTGTGTTGTGATTATGCACCATGCGGAGATATTGTATCGAATAGAGTCGATCTGCGGGAGGATGGATAAGAATTGATACCAGCAATGCAAGTCAGCGTCTTGATTACGGGACGAATATGTCGTCGACACGCAAAACAATGCAGGCAGCATCACCAACCTGTTTTGCCGAGTAAACCGAAAAAGTTTCTCTTTTACGGCCCCTGCGATTTCTCGGGGGCCTCCTTTTAATCAACGTCGTTCCCAACGTGTCCAGATCCCGTGCCGAAGAAATATGCCATCTTTTGTCCGAACTACACCATTTGAATATTGAGCATTTGAAAGCTTTGATGTAGGATTGAAAAAGAGGAGGTAAGAAATTCAGGTGTGGCCGCCACCAATTTTTTGTTTCCGTATGATCAGCCGCTGTGTACCCAAAAGTGTGCGCAGGTCTGCACAGTCTATCTCCCACAAACCACACTAGTGTGCGTGCGTGTGTTTGTTGCGGGGTGTGTTTGTGTGTGTGTGTGTATGTGTGTATGCGTGTGTGTGTGTATGTGTGTATGCGTGTGTGTGCGTGTGTGTGCATGCAGGCAGCGGCGTGTGAGCGGTTGCATGTGATATCAGTACTCTGAAATGCGCGCCTTTGCCGTTAAAATCACCTGTTCGTGGCATGAAAAATCAACTCAATTGCAGATTCCAATTAGTATCTATTCCTTCTTGTTATAAATCAACTGGTCTCGATTCTCAAAACTTGTTCTTGTAATTCAGCTTATGCACTAATTTCGCAGCGACATTTTGTACGATCCTCCGAAACAACTCGATAACAACTGAGAATGTACTAATAGTTGATTTTCATGTGACCACAGCGTGATCTGACCACTCACCCCTGCGCCGACCAATCGGAGTGCACCCTTCACGCAGGGTGATCTCATTCAAACAAAACATTACAACAAAAAATAAATGAAAAATAAAAAATTTCATCTTTTATTATTAATTTAGCGTCAGTAATTCATAGTCACATCAGTACAGATCAAATGCGGTGTGTGTGTGTGTGTTGTTTCTTTTCTGGCGGTTCTGCGAAAAAGAGAGAGAGAGTATCACATGGGTTGCCCGAATTAGATGCGCAGTGTCCGGATGCGATGAGTCCATGCTTCATCACCACGTGACATCACGTGGTATATTCTTGCATTGTAGTTTTTTTCTTCCCTATTTCGACCGATAACGGTGGGCTATTATTGATTTGATAGTTCCATCTCGCAGTTCGCGAATTGAAAATTTTTTTTGCGTTCTTTCCTACACTGAATCTACTTCACTGACATGAAGGGCTCTAAATGCCAAACCCTGATTATGACTGATGAATTCGCAGCCAAAAAGCCCATGACACCCCGAAAGAGCTCTAGTGATTGCCGCGCGTTCGCTTCGTTGCTTGTTATCAGAACGAACCACTCACCTGAGTTGCAACAATGGTATTGGCCACTGTGGACAAAACAAACATAGGGCGGTTGGTTGATATTGTGCCAGAAAAGTACGAGACGATTTTGAAAATATGCGATTCATTCATTGCCCTAACAAAATGGCGGAGGAAGTTATCTGTACATTTGCAACACGCACACGCCAGCTGTGTCGCGTTTAAGAAGTGCAACCCACAACAAGGTGGCGGCACCAAGTTGCAGCAAGGTGGCAGCAGCAAGGTGTCTATTTTTTCTATTTTGTCTGCCGCACAAAGATTTTGAGGCACACGTATGCAATGATGAGACATCCACTGCAATAAGCGGTGAGCACGAGAATATCCCGCTTCAGGCTGCTAACGCTGAAGCCGAGCTTATCCAGAATGACATCTCCCATGACCTGCAAAAACAAAGAAAGATGAAGAGTTGTCGACATAGGATGAATTCATGACCACAGTATTCACCAATCAAAGCAGCTTCATGCAAAAGGTTTCCGCCAAGAACGATTGGATGGATGCGTGGATACTATATAATAAAAAAGACTATGAAACAAACACCCCCAATACATAAAAACGAAAACAAAAGAAGATGTTGCGACTCACGTTTGTCTGTGCGCCTTCAAAAGCAATGTTGATGAAGAGCACGCCCTTGAGCTCGTTGATGCACAGGGCCTCGTAGCCGTAGTTGAAAAAGGACACATAAGGCAGCCATGCAACATACGAGGCCATTGACTCTGCAAACGACAGGGCGAAATGTCAACAATTAAGGCACACACGCACGCGCACACACGCACGCACGCATAGACGTAGAGAGAGGCACACGAATCATGGCGACGAATAATGACGCGCACGAACAGGCAAGGCATTCGAGGTAAGCACAGCAACAACACAGACCACAAACACGCAGTGGATGAAGCGAGAATGCAAAGATACTCACTCGGATTGTTGAAGATGTTTGTGAGCATGAGCGAGGCGAGCATGAAGAGTGACGCGACAAGGTTTCCCGTGGCCATGCGGTCCACAAGCACGCCGACAATGAGGCAGACGCTCGACGCCGTCACGTTGATCAGGACGAGAATCGCAAGGTAGATCAAAAAGTGGTTTCCGTCGCTGCGCAGACCCATCATGTAGTACGCTGTGGAAATTGCATGTAAAAAGCGTAAGCTCTAAACAATACAAAACATCCTCCCTTTTTTTCACACCAAAAATCAAGTTGCATTGGCCGAATTAAAAGATCATGTCATGTTCATGTTCTCACGGCAGTGAAAGTGAGAGTAGAACGCAAAGGCGCATGTCACACACGCACTCACCAATGGCGCCCATGAGTATCGGAGGGAAGACGCGGAGGGGCACAAAGTCAAAGCCGACTTTGGACACAAAGTACGAACTGGGCCAATAGAAGCGATTTGCACGCTCATGCACGTAGATCGCCCGCTCTGCCCAGAAAAGCTGCGATGCGTTCATTTTGCATGACAAAGTGCATTAGAAAAGATGCACTCAAACATTATCACATGCACGAATCATAGGCAACATTATGCCATGAAGTTTGGACACAAGGAGGTCATCAGAGAAGACGGAGAACGGAGACAGGCATTAGAGGATGCGAGGAGATGCGAGAGATGTTGCGTGTGAGCATGCAGTTTTTCGCTTTGGGTGGGGCGGTGGGTACCTCGAGTGAGCTGAGGCTTCCAAAGGCAAGGAAGGCGCACATGATGAGAAGAGCACCCATGCGGTTCTGGATGGCCTCGAGATCATTCATTGGGATCTGGAAGTAAAGAACACCGACGATGACTGCGAATGCACACACACATATATACACACACGCACACACAGAGGGCGAGTGTCAGAACACAATCTCAATTTCAAAAGTGTGCGGCTCAACAAAAAAGACAAAACGACGTGCATAACACACAATTGAATATCAAAAGCAAAGCACGCAGATGCGCGCACAGATGCCACACACCTCCCATGAGGACGCTCGTGATCAGATGGCCAAAAAGAAGGAACGGATTGCGTTGCAGATTGAGCACCATGCGACTCGACAACAGAGCAAACTGGCGCAGGAAGCCCGGCGCGTGCTTGGACCGCCGACGCCAGTCGTTCACAGAGTGCAGGTCGCGCTTGTTTCTGTTATATGGAGATGATCAATTGATAAGTAAACACGCACACACACACAAGGGAGCTCAACATAAAATGCCACACCATCCTGCGACCACGCGATCAAGCCCCGCAGGAGAAGGGGGGGGGGAGGGGGATAACACTCACGTGTACTCTTCGATTGTGGACATGAGGCTCTGGTTGAGCGGCGACCCAGCAAAGTGGTCAGCCAGTGACTCTATGCGCTGGCGACGGCACACAGACGCAGCCAGAGGGTCCTCCGATTCGTTGTCCTCGGGGTCGAGCGACGCCAGCTCGCACTGCACGCCAAGACTGCTCTCGAGCGGCAGCTTGTCCGGCGATACGGCAAGATCGATCACAAAATCTGCAGGGTTGGCATCGTGCGTGCAGCGGTATCCAAGCATGGAAAAATACTCCACTGCGCGATCGGACGGTCCGTGATAGAGGGTGCGTCCCTGCGAAAGCAGCATGAGTGTGTCGAACATGTGGAAGATGTGGGACCGGGGTTGGTGGACACTGAGAGCTACGGCAGTGCCCGTCTGCACGGCCATCTCCTTGAGGCACTTGATCACAACGTGCGCATTGTAGCTGTCGAGACCGCTCGTTGGCTCTGCGCGACAAGGACAAAGGCGAACATAATACAAACAACAACAAAAACAACAACAACAAACAACAACAGGTTAAAATTGTGTGCGACAAAAATCCAAAAATATATAAACACATTTGAACAAGAGCACACGAAACAAATAAAACAACCTCTACGCTCGAATGCCAATGTGCAAACGAAGACTCTCACCGTCAAGGAAAAGGACACTTGGAGCGGTGACCAGCTCCATTGCAATCGACACGCGCCTCTTCTCGCCGCCGGATATACCTCTCGCAAGTGTTGTACCGATGCGCGAATCGGCGATACGATCGATTTTCAGTTCAGACATGACACTCTCCACCCTGGCACGTGACCGGCGTGATTTTGAATGCGGGCAATGTGGGAATGGAACAGTGCATGGGGTTCGTGACGTCAATGACAACGTAATTGTGGGCGTACACTCAAACGTGCTCTGCACAGTGAGTGAGTGTTGCAAACAACGGGCGATGGAATGAAAAAGGACCAGCAACAGAAGCCGACACACATCATGCACAACGTGCAGTGGCAGCTAATCCACACAACAATTCCACAAACAATTACCTCCTGGCCTTGTCCACCAGAGATACCGACGCCGGCAGCCTGAGCATGGCGGAGAAAGTGAGGCTTTCGCGAACAGTGAGCGTTCCCATAAGCGTATCCTCCTGGTCGACAAATCCAACAAGACGCCGGAACTGCGACTGCGGCGCGTTGCCGTTGACGAGAATCTCTCCGGACACCTTCCCGCGCTTGTTGCGGAGGCTCAGAATGTCGAGAATGGTCGACTTGCCCGCCCCCGATGGCCCCATGACGGCAAAGAGAGCGCCGGGATTCACAATGCCAGACACGCCACGCAGAAGCACCTTATCCTTCACTATGTACGTCATGTCCTTGAACGTGATCGTCGACGGCACGTGACCGAGCTCGTACGCCCGCGCACCGCCAAAGTAAGCGTCGACGGTAGCTCCAGCAGTGCCGGTTGAGTCAGTTGAACCGCCACGCCAGCCATCCGCCGCACCCGCCGCACCGGTTGTCGGCACGGGGCTCTGGGCGCGATCGAGATCGGCGAGACTATCATGCGAAGATACTTGCTCGTACAGGTGGCGGCCGTCCACCCTCTTCTTCTTGCCAGCACTGCCAGCGCCGCTGTCCTCCATCAAACTGCGGTAGCCGGCCTTGGTTGATCGCACATAAAAGTGCATCCCAACAAACAGAGAGACGTACACGACGCCCACGCAGACGAGCCCAACTATTGCGCCCGGAAAATCGCGCGACTTTGGCGGAGGCGGAGTCGGATCAGGGCCCGGCGGGGGAACATCTCCGACAACGCATTCGCCGGCCGTGCATCCGAGAATGATTCCACCCCACATGTCATCGATCGCCTTCTCGTGGATCTCGCACGTGGTGCCATCGCGGCTGCACTTGACAGTGATGCCCTTAGCCGTGGGATCCGTGCCGACCTGCGTCAAGAGCGCGCTCAGTAGGTTGGAGCAGGACAGGGTGCGCGTGTCGCAAAAGGCCAGGCACCCGGACTCGGCACACGTGTACGACACCGATCCCGTCGAGTCGACCGACTGTTGGCATCCCGTGGCATTGCACGCAAAGAGAAGGTGGAGGCCGGGCTGTTGCGTGCCGTCGTCTGTCTTCCACCGCGACCAAAACTGAAAGTGCACAACATTGTCGGTCGGTGCAAGCGACCCGTCAAAGTACGTGGTCATCGTGACGGATGCGCCGGCCTGCTCCTGCAGCGGGATTGCATCAGAATTCTTCACTTCGCAGCTGAAGCTTTTGCGCTTTTGCGTGAATGCGGTCGAATCGCAGCGTCCCGCGGTGTCGTCGCTGTTGGTAAGGCACGTGCCTGTCTGGTTGCCTTTGGGAATGCACACGTTGCAGAGGTGACCCTGGTATCCGTCCGCACACTGGCAGAGGTGGTAGTCCGTCTCGAGTCGGTCCGGCTTGTGCAGTACAAACGGCGGCCAGTTCTTCCCACGGTAATCCCTCAGGCACGAGATTTGTGCGCACGCATAGTTCGAAAAGCCTTCCGGACACGTGCACGCGCCGCCGCTGTCGGGGCAGGTTCCCCCTGCGAAACAAGCAGGATCCGTGGTCGAGTTGCTGGCTTTACAGTCGTAGCAGCTGCATGAGTGGCATCCCGTCGGTGTTCCGGGAAAGATGACATCGTCACCGGCAATCGCAACGCCGACGCACGCAATTGCGGCAACAATGATGGCGATCAGGAAGCGACGCATCATTGACAACCTGCACAAATATTGAACACGTTCAAGATAAAGAGCAAATAAATACACAACAACATAAGAAACATTTACAAGTTTGCGAGCTCATCATGTCGCAGGTTTTGTGATGATTGCATGTTCTCATGTGGGGGAGCGCTGCGGTGGGTGGCGACCAGTACCAACCTCGTCGGGCGGCCCACAGAGATCGCAAAACTCGCGCAATGTTGTGTTCTTTTTCGGTTGCACCAAATCCTTGACTTCTAAAAATGGAAATTGTTCGACAAAGCCACACACTCCAAAAATACTGCGCATACCAGGAGTGAACCTGCCAAGGCGATGCCGTCAACCACTTTGCTCCACGGCCGAGCGGAAGTGGCGGAAGTGGCGGAAGTGACGGCTGCTGATATAAGCCCTCAGGTCGTGCAAACTGTAGCGGGGCCTGCGACTGAGCTTAGGCACACCAACACTGACCGCTGCTGCCCTGCGTTGCCCAATTTGGTGCCCACACACACAAATGGGTGCAATCCAAGCGAAACAAAAACAAATACAATAACGACAACGACAAGTAATGCGTTCAACACGCGACCCTTAATAATACCAACGGGAAGTGCTTCCCGTGCGAATGAACTGGAGATTAATCACCGTGAGTGTGCGTGTGCGTGTGTGTGTCTTTGCATGCAGGTGCATTACGGTGGTGCATTGTGTGTGTCAGCAGTATGCAGTGTCAACCCACACTCGTGACCTTCACCCGCCAAATGATTGGCCTGTGCAATTTTTTGCACACATACCAGTATTAATTGGGTATTGGTGAGCCCATGTAATCCATATGAGGTATGATTGTGTGAATGTAACACCCATTATGTTCAAATTGGCATCATTATGGCTATATATAAACGTGAGAGCCGCTTGGAAGACTTTATATGGATATCTTCTCGGTTGCCATGGACATGACATATTCGTGGGGTGCGATCTGAAAATTCAAGCGAAATTCATGCAAGAAAAATGCATGTGCCCACATTAATTGGCCTTAGTACCCGCCCCGGTCAAAAACAATTTCGAGGGGTCGTTACGGATGCCGTTTATTTAGATCTCCCCAAAATCGATCCGTTTTTCCTCGTAGTCTCAATATAATGCTGCGGACTGAAAGTCCCTGTCCATGTGCCTCTCCACCTGCTGGACTCGACGGGTTGAACTGACAGAGTGACTGGAAAATGTGCAAATTTTGGGTCCAATACGCCAAGTGAGTGGGAGTCGAAAGCGGCCGCCGCGGTGTTTTATCTAGGTTGTGAGGGGAAAAAGCGCACAATTTGCGGCCGTTTTCAATTTATTTCGCCCCAACACCGGGGGGACATGGATGGGCGCAGGTTTGCATCTCCGTTGCTCTGCACTGCTGCTGCGGCACAATTTGCCATCCAGTAATGCACTCAATCATTACACGGAAATTGTTTCACAGCGTATGCAGGACATGGGTGCGTGCGTGCGCGTGTGTGTGCGTGCGGGTGTGTGTGTGTATGTGTGCGTGTATGTGCCTACGCATTGCAGTCGTGTATTGTGGGGCTCGATCGTGTTGTTGTGTTTCTTCTATGACTGCCCACAGACTGACTTGCTGCAACCTGCTAGTCGCGCGTCTTGCGCATCGTTGATGAATAGGTCCAATACCGACCCTTATTGCACATTAATTATAATACTTCTTCGTTACATATATTCCCGTCTGGAAGGAATCCACATGTTTGTGACAAATCGCAGTCGCACACATACATTTCCATTGTCACGCGCGCAAAACGACGGTCAAATCGCAGAAACGTGTTGACACAAGGATCACCTGGGCAGCTTGATCGAATTCAGCTTTGGGCTGTTTGGGCTGGGGTACGAGGCCTCACGCCTTTGGACATCTTCATCTACCTCCATCAAGTGCAGCACCTGCGCGTAGACGGCTCTGTATGGTGCGCGTGCCACGGCGGACGCACTGTCTGAGGCGTGCGGCGACAGGTCGCCACCCCCGGTGGCTCGCCTAAGGCGATAGGCGTAGCTTCACCACTGCGCTCGTTATATAATCGCACGCTGGGTTGCGTCGAAACTGCTTGGGCCTTTTCGAATTTGTCGTAAAAAGGCTCTGCCTGCGCGTGCGCAAAAACTCCGATTCCCCCGACACCTCTCCATCGCCACGACGCGGGCGTGTGAGCAAGGGAAATGGGGGTGCTCGTGTCAACAAATCGCCCGCCCTTGGAGATGTTCCATCGCGAGGAGACCAGCAGCATGGATCTCAGCTTTCAGCAGCTGCGCACGTTTCCGCCGCGGCTGTTTCGCGATTACCAAAAATTGTTGTGGTTGAACGTGAGCGAGAACTATTTGCGGGTGAGTCGATGTTGCATGTCTCTTGGTACTCTTGTGCACAAGCACAGCCACGTTTTGAGTGCGATTTTTATGGTCGCTTACCTTTGTGTTCAGTAGTATGCCACACAAATTTGCCATTCTAAAGGATTTCTCTGGTGGTCTTTGTGGATGCCCTGCGCCCTTGACTATTGCAGCGAATACCGCCAGAGATTGTGAAGCTCGAAGCCCTCCATACACTACGAGCGGCTGGCAACGAGCTAAATTCGCTGCCCGATCAACTCACGCGACTCGGTGCGCTCACGTGCCTTGATATTGGGCGCAATCGCTTCACGCATGTTCCCCAGCCTCTGGTCGACAGTAAAGTGCTGAAGGAACTTAATCTCCAAAACAACACGATCGGCGGCGATTTTCCTCTGCCATATTCGAATCCATTCAACCTGAGCAAGCTGAACGTGTCTTTCAACACGATCTCGGCGCTGTCGGTGCCGCCGTCGATCCCGGTTGAGTTTCTCGTGGAACTGGACATCAGCCACAACCGCCTCGAGCACCTGCCGGCGTCGTTTGGGCATCTGCGGCACCTGGAGAGGCTATGGGCAATGCACAATGGCCTCAAAGCGCTTCCTGCGTCGTTTAGCGAGCTGCGGAGTCTTGTGTACGTCAATTTGGAGGCGAATGAGCTGGCGGATGTCTCGGTGGTCTTCACTCTCCCGCGGCTGGACGGCGTGCATCTCGACGACAACAACATTGTTAGCCTTCCCCAGGCGTCGCGCGTCGAGTCGACGGAGCTGAAGGATCTGTCGATATGCAACAATAAGTTGACGGCGATCCCGCCCAATCTCCCCTTTGACAACATCCAGTCTGTGCTGCTGAGTGGCAACGAGATCACGGGACCCGAAAGCAACTTCTCGTCCATGAGCGCACTCACGCACCTCGACATGTCGAATAACAAGCTGAAGATGGCGCCGCGGATGCCCGCCGCCTTCTCGCGCCTCCGTTTGCTCAGCCTTTACCACAACGAGATTGAGAAGATCGAGGACGACTACTTCACCAACTTTCAGTCCCTCATTGAGCTGAATCTCAGCGACAATCGGCTGTCGGCTTTTACATCGTTTGACATGAAGGTTGCGTTCTACTGCGAGTACCTCGACCTCTCTGGCAACATGCTTACCGAGCTCTCGCCGCAGATCATCAAGTTGAAGTCGCTGCTGATTCTCCAGGTGGGCGTCTGTTCTTGTCGCTCTTGTTTGTGTTGCTGGATCTTGTGCTATTGCGCTTGTCTTCAGAGGTGTAATTTTGCTGCTTTGTGGCTCTCTTCATGTTTGATGGAGCCGCTGTCGTTATTGAATGCATTGCATGAAATGTTGTTCATTCTACACATGTTGATCTTCTCCCTCATTCCTCTCCCTCTCTTTCGTCTCGTTCTATGTCTGCACAGGTCGCCCGCAATCGCCTCAACGCGCTTCCCGCCGAGGCATGCAAACTGCCGCGACTCAAGATTCTTAACTGCTTTGACAACAACATTTCGTCGTTTCCTTCCGAGTTTGGCACGATGCGAAGCATTGAGGAGGTGTCGGTCGGCTACAACAGCGAGGACATTGTGCTTCCGGACGATCTCTCGGCGCTTGTGAAGTTGAAGCTGATCTACATTGCCGGCACGAAGATGACTGAAATACCACCGTCACTCTTTTCTCTCGTCAAGCTTCAGGATCTCTACATTACAAACTCGCGGATCGCAACGGTCCCCGCGGGAGTGCAATCGCTTGTGAATCTGCGTTCGCTTGTGCTCACCGGCAACAACATCACTCGGATGCCCTTTCTCGGGTCGCTTCCGCACCTCCAGGAGTTGAATCTGGCGTACAACCACATTGATGAACTTGTCCCAGACTGGTTTGTTGAGATGGGTCGCGTCGCCCTCGAGGACCTTGATCTCTCCCACAACAAGATCTCGACGATCCCCGTGACAATCCGCCACCTCCGACTTCTTCTCAAGCTGAAGCTTGCCAGCAATCTTCTGACAACACTTCCTGCAGACATGCGACAAATGTCTGAGCTACGGATGATCAATCTCGAACACAATCCCATCGACGTGCAATCGATCAACAAGAAACTCATGATGAAGTGCGTGTTTTGGCCAGAGTCTGGGGGCAGCTCGCTGTCGGACATCTCGATCGGCATGTCGGAGATGCGGGGGCGTCGTCTCGACCAGGAAGATAGTATTGTCACTATCGAGTCTTTTGTGCTGGGGTCGAGCCTCTACTGCGTGTTTGATGGTCATGGTGGCACACAAAGCGCAGAGCATGCATCGCAGACGTTTCCAAGGATGCTTGCAGACAGATTGCTTGCGAAGGTGGAGCCGAAGCAGGCCCTGGCTGAGTCCTTCACAGAACTGAGTGACCAGGTGTGTGTGTGTGTCTGTTGAGTGGTTGTGTGGTTGTGTGCATTCTGTAACTGCTGCTTCAGTTTTATATTTTGTCTTTGCTAACCACACAAACACAATCCTCCCGACTCTTCTCGAATTGACTCACTTTTTGCCCTTCCAGTTGAAGGCAATGCGCGTGGAAAGTGGCACAACGGCGTGTGTCGTCCTGATCATTAACAAGACTGTTTACGCCGCAAATTGTGGCGACGCCCGCGCTGTGCTCTCGGAGCGCGATGGATCCATTGTGAAGGTGGACCGATTGACGTACGACCACAGGCCGACGGCAAAGGACGAATACCACCGCATTAGGTGCGCCTCATGCACATACACATACATACACACACACACTCACTCTGTCTCTCTCCCCAGGCATTGTGCCTAAGACACCTGTCCCTCTCTCTCTCGCGGTTTCTCTCTTTCGCATTTTTGAGTCGACGTCCTTGTGCCCATTTCGTTTGAGTACTGAGGTCTCTTTCGCATTGCCTCCAACAGGAATCTCGGTGGATTTTTTGTGGACGGGCGCGTGTGCGGGTCTCTCGCCGTCACGCGCAGCTTGGGTGATCTCGACACCCAGCCGTATGTCACTTACGAGCCATACATTTCAGAGGTGAGTGTGCGGCAACATATCCGTCCAGGCCGTGACTGAGCGGTTTTAGACTGCTTTACCAATGTGTACATTGAGTTGTTTCTTCATTTGTCGCCAATTATGGCAGGGACAATGCTCTCGTAAGTTATAATGAGGGAATTTTTTTAACCCAGTGCAATCGCTTGTGTCGCCATTCGTTTTATGCGTACTCAGTTCAAGCTCAACAAGAACCACGACTTTGTGATTCTTGCGTGCGACGGCGTCTGGGACGTGTTGACGGACGAGCGTGCTGTGGAACTCCTGCACATTGAGTTTGATCGGCTGTTGGCACTGCGCACGCCTCCGTCTGTCATTGCTGGAGTGTGTGCGATCAAGCTGCGGGATTACACATACATGTCGGGGAGTGGAGACAACATCAGCGCGATTGTTGTCCCGCTCATCAACTACAACGCACACCATCACAATGCTAATGCCGCTGCTCGCGTGAAGGCAACGTCGGATTCAGTCATGGTGGACTCGTTGTGAGCCGTGAACCTTTTCGTTTGCTTTGCGCTGGGCAATATTCGTCTTTGCTGGTCTTTGCCGTTTTCTTCGCATGCGTTACTGTTGCAATCTGCTGTGTTTGCTGAGGTTTTGGCGGTTTGAGTGCGCTTGGGCACTCGCCTCGCCACGCTGCCTCTCGCCTGGGGATTGGATTGGCTATGGGAAATATGATACCGCGTTGCTGCGTGTCGCGTGTTTGCGTTTTGCGCCATTTGCCGTTTTTTTTTCCTGCGCTTCTCCGCTTCACTATTGTCGATGGGTGTTGAGGGGCCGGAGGTACTCTCAACTTATCTCTTAGTAAGCAATGATTTCGCGTGCTTTTCTGCGGGGGCGTCGCGTCGCGTTTCTTTCTGTTTTTGTTTAACGCACTTTTTGCCGTCACAACAACCCACTGTTGCACATTGAGTGCTCCAACACGCACCTCACACACACACATACACACAATACGCGCAAATACCACACAATACGCACGCACACATACACACACACACACTCTGTCTCTCTCTCTTTCTCTCTCTCTCTCTCTCTTGTGGAGTCCATGGGCACAGCGCCTATGACACTGACTTGAATCCTACATCTCTCTCTCTCTCTCTCGCTCTCGCTCTTGCTCAAACCCACACTTTTGCATCGCACCACAAAGCACACACGGCTTTCTGTGAAATGAACCATCTCAACACACGCATGCGAGTGCTCGCTCTTGAATTCGATTGGTTGTCAGGCAGTCCAGGTCCAAAAATAGGCCATTCGATTATATTGCGCGAATGGACCGAATTTGCAACATTTGCGATGCATTCCAATTCGCTTCTGTCGATTATTAGTAACATGTCCGAATTCGACTGGCAGTCATCGCTCACCGTTCCGCACTCCACGACGACTGCGGAGCACTCAGTATCAGTTGGTCTGATGTGCCGCTTTACAATGTCAATCACAACCATTGAGATAAAAACCCACAACAAACTCGCTCTTGAAATAAAGAAGCACAGAGTTATATTTCACTGCGTGGCTGTGTAGGTTTGCAGATGTTCCTGGGACGGGTACCTGCCCTCCTCTAACGGCGATCGGACTGTCGCAGTGATGGCAGCCCGGGTGTCACACACGCTCGACACGGGGCTGTTTCCCTCGTACTCGTTTGTCGACACACAGCACGAAAAGCCGCTCATTGACGTGGGATCTGTGCGGCAATGCGTTGTACGCTCGGCTGATATCTGCCAGCAGACGATACGGCGCATAGACCGATTGCGGAGAAAGATTACAAAGGTAATTTATGGTTTGGGAACGAACAACGGCGTGGATTTTAAAACATGAAAATCAGGTCCCAGCTGCTGCTGCTTATTCTTTTGAGGCCATGAAAAGTAAAGTGAGCTCATCATGTTGTTTGTCTGTATACTTGGTGCCACAGGATCTCCAGCGGGAAGGGTGTCCCGAATATGGGCCTGATGACCGGCGTCTTGGCATTTACAGCCTGGCATTCAACCAGTTTGCCGCGGACTTGTCCGTGCGGAGGGACCTCTTTATTGAGATCAAAGTGGGTCCGGGTTACTGGAAGTGATCACATGGTTGTGCTTGTGTGGCATTCTGCCCGCCTTCACTAACGCACACACACAGCACACATATACACACTTACACTCACACTCACATACACGCATAGAATGCGTACGACGAGTTCATCAGGGCACACAGGGAGGAGCAAACAGAGGCAAATGCGTTGTTGTCGCGTATCCGCACACTCGAGGCCGAGAATCTAAACGACGCCGCAATACGGCAAGAGCAGCGGCGCGCGGCGGAAATTGAACAAAAGATTCAAACTATGACCGAAGATCAAGAGCGGTGGGTTGCATGATTATGCCGCCGCCTGCACATACGACTTAATCAGAGGCACAATTGCACTCTATAGGGAAGCACAGCACGTTTCGCAAAAGTGCGATCCACATGCAAATACATGCACAATCACAATCGGACACTCATGCGTTTGGGTGTATTCTTTCCTTTCGAAAACAGAATCAACGTTATGATCAACCACGCACGATCCCGGCGAAAGAAGGGAATGCGCACGCCCGCACCGTACACGCAGCAAGATGGGACCGTCGTGGACGACAGCCCCCGGTGGCCAACAGGGACGCCAATGCTGCGGCGGCGGAGTTCGATTGGCGGAATGAGCATTGCAAGTGGGCAGGGTCCGCTGATGGGCCAGCTGGGAAATCCCACGCCGCAGATCACAAGCGGATCACTCAAGCGAAGAATGACGCTCATCAATAATCTCGTAATGCAACAGCAGCAGCAGCAGCAGCAGCAGCAACAGTCGTCGTCGTCGGGGGCACAGCAGTCGCCGCCACCGACGGCAGGGCCGCAGCCGCAGCAGCATACGCAACTATTGATGCCCACGCACAGGCGGTCACGTGGCTATTCGATATTCTCGGGTGATTCGGATGGTGCGGAAAGCGAGAATCTCAACGTAGGCGCACGGGCAGATGCTGGACTAAAGTCGCCTGTCAATGGTGTGTTGTGTGTGGCTGATTATTCTCTTGAATGTTGATGTGTAATTGTTGCTGTTGTTTTGTTGTTGTTGTTGTTGTTGTTGTTGTTGTGTGTGTGTGTGTGTGTGTGACTGTGTGTGTGTGTGTGTCACTTTTACATTGCTTGCGTGAGTGCGTATTCTTGCGGGCCTGGGGGACTGCTGAGTATGTATTTTGTGGTTGCTTACACTGCTTGATATCTCCTTGCAATGGGCGTGACACCATTCAGGGTCGGACGCGGGCAGTGACGAGGAAGAGGAGGAGGAAGTCGTATTCATTCCAGAGCTTAATTTTGAGCGAAAAGAGCGGCCGGTTACCTACGAGGACGAAATTCGACTGCTTAAAGAGGAGGTGGGTCGACGCGTCACATTCACCGCAGTGAGGCTCACTATGACTCGTTTGATGACCTTGGCAAAATTTTTGCCGTTCCACAGTACATGTCTTACTGCAACGTACTATGACCCCGTCAGTGTGGATATCCCATTCCTCGTGCTTGCATGCATGCGCTCTCGGCGTAACACGCCATAACATGAGCGCATAACTAGCACGTGACTGTCTGGTGTCTCATCGCCATTCCCCCTTGCACGTTGTGCAAATGCAGTTGGGCAAGTTGAAATCCTTCATTGCCAACAAGGAGCGCGTGCTCGAAGCCCTCATGCCACCGCCACCAACGCCACAGCCTCTCTTGGACAAGTACTACGCGGCACAGGTAAGCAATCACACATTCTCCTCATTCTCACTTTGTTGAGTCCGTGGGTGGTTTTTGTTGAGTCCGTGGGTCGGTTTTGTTGTTGTTTGTGTGTTTCTGTGTGCCTATTTTGTGTCCATACCCACCTATTTCGTCTCAGCATAATATGTGTCGACACCGAACACACACCTTACATACAAATACACAACCATAGTCGTCACGCGCATTGGAATCTCAAACCTGTGCGTGGCGCTGAATCGGCCTACAATCTTCAATGTCATTTTGCAGAAACGTTTTGATGAGGTGGTTGCGGTCTGTGACGTCGCGGAGTCTGAGCGCAACAGCGTTGTGCGTCACATGCAGGCGCTCTACAAGCGGGTCAACGACGGCAACTGGCGTATTGTTGCCGCGCGAAAGGAAATGAGAGTTCTCATTGAAAACGGCGCGGTATGTGTGTTGCGTGTGTGTGTGTGTGTGTGTGTGTGTGTGTGTGTGTGTGTGTGTGTGTGTGTGTGTGTGTGTGTGTGTGTGT
>CALSCR010002510.1:0-28009 GCA_943704495.1 Pigoraptor chileana
CTCTCTCTCTCTCTCTCTCTCTCTCTCTCTCTCTCTCTCTCTCTCTCTCTCTCTCTCTCTCTCTCTCTCCCCCCTTGTCCCTGTCCATTGGAAGAAATTCAAGCACTCAATTGCTGCATTTGTGTTTGTATGACCCGAAAAAAAAACGAAAAAAAAACACACCGTATTTTTTCAAAACAATCAAACAACATATATACCGGCACCCGAATGGAAAGATAGTTGTTTTGGTTACACGGGGCCATCCTGCACGTCCAGTTGTATAGCCCGCTCCGTATATTGCCGTGGCAGTAATGGATGCAGGTCACCAGTAGTTTGTGAACGGCATCCGAATCGGCTGACTGGACCGGACGCCGCCGCCGACGGCCAATCGGGCCCGTAAAACTACGGAAATCCCACGGAAATATGACTCCTGCATGTGACATGCTGCCTGGACAGTGCGAAAAGTCGTGCGTAGAATTGTCGGTGAAGCGAAACGCGTGCGATTCACAGAGATTGCGGTCATCCATGCGCAGTTTATATCCCGCAATCAGTCTTGTCGTCGTGCTGTTGCTGTGTCGTCCACCGCACGCGCTTGTCAATGCCGACATTCTATTTGGACAGAGTTGCGCGTTGACAGGTCCCGCGGCAGACCTTGGCATCGAGCTGTCACTCGGCATACGGGCTGCGTTTGATGAAATCAACGCCCTCGGTGGCGTTCGTGGGCATAATCTTACGCTTCTCACGCTCGATGACCGCTATGAACCAGTATATGCATCGAATAACACGCGCGCACTTGTTGAGGGGTACAATGTGTTTGGCATGCTTGGTTCCGTCGGTACGCCAACGAGCCAAGTGGCAATGCCGATCGCCGTCGCCGCGGGCGTGCCGTTTATAGGGGCGTTTACAGGTGCTCAATTGCTGCGGGATCCGCACGAACCGCTCGTAATCAATGTCCGCGCATCGTACTACGATGAGACGGCGGCGATGATAGATTACCTGGTGAATACGCTACTCTTCACCCGCGTGTCGCTGTTCGTCCAGAATGACTCGTTTGGACAGACGGGATACGATGGCGCAAAGAGGGCGCTGACCGCAATGAAGCTGCCCATTGAGAGTGAGGGGCGTTTTGAGCGAAATACACTCGACGTCGAGGCTGGGCTCGCAAGCATCGTTGCGCCTGGGAGGCGACCGCAGGCGATCATAATGGTTGGAACATACGCCCCCCTGGCCAAGTTTGTGAAGCTGGCCAAAAGATCGCCCCTCCTACAAAACGCAGCAAATGTCATATTCCTCACCGTCTCGTTTGTCGGCTCGAATTCGCTGCGAACCGCGCTTGGAAACGACACAGCCAATGTGATCATCACCGAAGTCGTTCCACTTCCGACAGACATGAGCATTCCAATAGTGGCAAACTACAGACGCGCACTCGCACAAACGGACGCCGCTGCCCTTCCGTCGCATGGGTCGCTGGAGGGATATATCACGGGCCGATTCGTTGCAAGTGTACTCGACCGAGTCTCACCACGTCTCTCCCTCACTCGAAAGGCCTTCCTGGACATTGTTTACGGCACTTCGGTGTTCTTGGTCGATGACATATCCATGGGACCCTATCGCAATCTCTCCACGGTGTGTCCCGCACGTGTGTGCAGGTGCAACCAGGGCATGAAGGACGTCTGGGCGGTCCGTGTCGACAATAGCACGGGCAATTTTATTCCGCTCGATCAGGCACGCTTTAAGTTTTACGACACGTGTTTTTCGAACGTTGCGGATCTGAAATATCCGCTAGTCTTTGCTCAGACAGCCCCCTTTACGGCCATCTCCCCTTACGATGCCGCAGTTGCGGCGGGTTATGCAAAGGGAGTTGTTGATGCATTTACATACACAAACGACATCATGGGCGGTGTGTTTGGGCATCGACTCCATCTCCTCACAGCCGACGACAAAGGCATTCGTGATGCTTCAGTAACAAATGTGCAGAAGTTTGTTACCGACAACATTAACATCTTCGGTATCTTGGGGACGGTTGGGTCTGCGTCGACGGCGGGCGTTGCAGGCTTTCTCGACACTTTGGGGAGTAATATTGGAGTTATCGGTCCCCACGACGCAGAAATTGCACCAAGAACGACGTTCGCACGCCGCGTTGTGTACACTCTAGCGTCGCACAGGGATGAAGCACGCGCGGCCGTTGATTTTGCCGTGCGGGGTATGCAGTCGCAGTCCTTTTCGATCATCAGCGCACGTGTGGATGGATTACACGACTCAGCGACTCCGACCGCATCAGAGGATGCCTATCACTTGAGGATGCAAAATGTCGCCACTGCAGTGACAGATGCATTGGGCAATTACGGCATCACACCAAAACGGTTGTCATGGTTTCACAATTCGGCTGACATCGACTCTGCCATTCAGCTGAGCTTCTTTAGAGACGGCGGCGCCGACGCCTATTTTGTGGCGGCGGAGGGTGACGATCTGCTGAGCATTGTGACGAAAATTCGCGCGCGCGCCTCTGGTGCTTCCATTCTTGTCGGCTCATACGCCAAACCAACACTCACGTCTATCGGAAGTGCAAGCAGTAGCCTACTCGACAACATTTACATTGCTGACGGCTTGGATACCAGCCCACCGTCGGTTGCCCAGTCGTCGCTGTACATGCCACCCTCTCCACCGCGATCATCTCTTGCAAACGTGTCCGCACAGGCGCACACTGAGGGATGGATTACAGGGCGTCTTGCAGTGGCTGCCCTTGAGAGGTCGTACATAGGGCAGCCCACCCCGGCTGCACTGATGATAGCACTCTACTCGAGCTTTGAGTTTGCTGTGGACGGCATACCGTTGGGCCCTCTCGTGGATGGCACGTGCGACGCATCATCCAAGGCTGATTGTCAGTGCAACCAGGCTGCAGGTGCGTGCGTTCACGTCGCTTGTGCCTTTTATTATGCTACTGTATAAGCATCTCTATATGCATCCTCCCCCCCAATGGTTTCATTTCTATTTCCATAATCTTTGCGAGTTTGTCGCGGTTGTCAGTCTTTTATATCGCCATAAGGATGGCGTGATGTCGGGGGCTTGATGAACTCGGCGGTTCGGGTCAGACGTCTGCACCTTTGATTTCGTACTTTGCCTCACTGTTTCACCTTCACCACCAACGTCCGTCTTTGTATCCTTACTCAAATGCACATGCCTCTTACAGGTCAAGCCTTCGTGTACTCTATCACTCGCGACGGCTATTTGAAGCGAGCGCTCGGTTATGAATTCATGTATGCATCGTGCGGCGTGGAAAACAGGCCCTACGTTTCACCATACGACTCCCACTGCGCAAGCGTCACTGCCGACAGCTTTACGTTCGCGGACGACTATTCCGCTGCACTTTTTGTGAATGCTAACGGCGTCCGTTTCGAAGTCGCCATGATTGTTATCGTCGTTGTCGTATCTGCCGCCGCAGCGTATTACACGGTCACACGCCCCCGCGTCGACTTTCTTCAAGGGAGACCGAATGTACCGATTATCCGCCGGTCCCTTGCGAACTATCTTAATACGCTCTCGATTATTGTGGAAACATTTCAGTTGACGACAATGGTGTTTGCGGCCGACCTAAACTGGTCGGTGCTCCAGCGCATTCGGAGGGCGTTTGATGCCATTGGATTGCAGTATGAATTTTCGTGGCATTACTATGCGATGCTTCCTCTCGCATCTCTGTGGATTGCGTATAGCTTTGTCATATGGACGGGCGCTTCAAGGAGGATAAGACAGAACAGATACGGCGCACTGCTGCTATTTCCTGTGCAACATTTGTTGCCTCTTATGGGAACAATCGGTTGGTTGAGTTGTTTTTGTCATCCGCTTACATGTTAAGCATTTGAATCGCAATGCGTGTTTTTCGGACCATGTGACACGCTTTGACCCATCGCACGACTGCATGTTTATTTCTCATCCAATCATCATGAACATTGAATAGAGATGCGGATGCGCTCTCGCTTGATTGCCCCCCCCCTGCTCGTGCATATGACCCATTCGCACATGCATGCCCAGGCAAAACAAGCAAACACAAACACACAAAAGCATCAAATTTCCTTCAGCTTTCTAATCCACCCACTCTGCGGCCTGGTATCCATATCATCCCAACAATCACCCGCGACATAGGCTACATTCCGGCGGTTCTTACTATGCTCGAATCTTTTGCCTGCGTGTACACGAGCGATGCGCGGTCGCTAATGGACTTTGACTGCAGCATGGAATGTTGGACTGCGGGGCACTGGACCGTTGCGTCGTTCGGCGTCATCGTAATGCTCCTCTTTGTTCCCATGGCAATCATGACGGCGTTCTTTTGGCAGGAATTGCAGCTCAATCTCGACGTGAAGTTCCGCCCGCGCTTTTTCGTCGCCGACTATCTCATCAAGCTATTCATGTGCATACTCCGCGTCTTTTTCTACCGATTTGCCGCGCCTTTTCTGTCAACGCTGCTCGTTCTGAACGGTTTTCTCTGCATCGTTGTAATCACACGGCGTCCCTCGTGTGTGCCGTGGATCAACGACGTCAAGGCGTGGGCGTACGCAATGACTGTGTGGACTGCATTGATCGGTCTCATCTCGTATGAAGCGGGCGGTGGCGGCACGTGGCCTCAACTGTGCGTCTTCCTCGGCTGGATCGCTCTGATTGTGTTCACAATCGCTGCGATATTCAAGCGACACCCGCAGTTGTTTGTGAAGTCGACATGGGACGGCCGCGACCGCCTCCGCAAGATCACGTGGCTGTTCGGGTCACTCAAGCGCACTGAGCCCCGTTCCGGGAGTCCGTCGCTGTCTAAAAGAAGCGGCGCATCGTCCGGACACATTGCACCTATCAACGGCGAAATCTCCGAGGAAGGGTGGGCGCTGCTGACGTCATCTGTGCGCAAGCGGAGGGCCGAGGGTCTGCTCTCCGACAAGGACGCAGACATTCTGGAGAAGGCGTGCGAGTCACGTGATCCGGTTCTGAGCTCGTGCTATGCGCGATGTCAGGGCAGTCCATCCGATCTCCTCGTGTCTTTGCGCCGTCCTCTGATGGCAATGGTCGTGGATGAGATTGTGCAGTCGGGGTGGATGTCACGGGGGGATCTACTTTCACACACCGTCTCTTGCGGGGCAGACACACTGTCCAATGGTGGTATGGTACTGGATGCCATTGCGGAGGGTGCTGCTGGCGCTGAACCGGACGAGCGATCCGTGGTGATTTCGGATGACACCGCCGTCACAGTTGATGTGGAGATTACTGTCGAACCCCCGCCGCCTCTCTTCACTCCCGCGGAGGAGGATGCAAAGTAACCAACTGGCTTACTGGAAGCCGTCTGTCCATTATTGCTGTGGCAGTGCGAACGCCCATGTGACTGTATCGTCTGCTCTTCCCGGACCAGTTAATATTTAGTGCGCTCAGACCGATTGAGTTCCGCCGCCTTGGAGGCTGTGGCGCTCCGTCTGAGTCCCGGAATGGCTGCCGAAGCCATTACTGTTGCTATAAATACTGTGTTTGCCTTCCGTGTTTGTTGACGTCTAGTGAGTCAGTGCTGCTGTTGTTGGCCAATGATGCCGAATTACACATGCGTGGGTTTGAAACTAGGTTGAAAAAGCCTCACTGCCACCTACTCTGTCGAACGCGGTTGATGGGGTTGAGAAAAAGTAGTCTAATTGTTGATCGGTTGACACGACAATGTTTGTTACACATTTCGGAGCTGATCACGTGACAAGACGTTTGAGGAGATGATGACGTCTCTGCAATTTGTAATGACGACACCTCACGTGTAAAAAGCCAAATTCGTCCGTGTTCCGAATGTTCCGCTCCGACTGGCAGAGTGCTGGTTCCATGATCGTCTATGTCCCGGAACATACTCTCTTTTTATACTTCTAAAACGTCCTTTTCGTTGAAACATACATACCTTCGCGCCTTCGGAATCGATAGACGTGTTCAATTTCAGGTTTTGAAAAAAAAATCAACAACAAAAAATGGCGGAACAGAAGGAGTTCGCCTTTGTCATCTTCGGGGCAAGTGGATTCACCGGTCAGTTTGTCGTCGAGGAGCTTGCTCGCCAGATCGCCGCAAAGAGCGGAAGCCAGGTATGTTGCAGCGAGGATGCAGCTCCTTACTTATACAGAGCGGTTGCATAAACATGCGAGTGTGTCGTTTGTGTGCTCCCCAACTTGTTGGGTTTTCTCCATGTTGATGGTCGTGCCTATGTTTTAACCTACATTTTTACAGGGACATGCCTGGGCCGACAAGAGCAATTTGCCAAAGTGGGCTGTCGCAGGACGCAGCGAGAAGAAGATCAAAGGTGCTTATACCACACTTTTTCCATCAGCGCACTTTGTTTTGCCTTCAAAGTAGTGGAATCGAATCCAATTGCGTAGTGGTTGCGTGTTCTCAGAGCTACGCAAGCACCCACACTTGCTGATCTGCAGGCACTTTTGGCCACATACACATTATCAGACTAACAAATGAGCTTTGTATGCACGCGCACATACGCATGCTCAGACTAACAAATGAACTTTGTATGCACGCGCAGAGGTGCTTGCGACCGCAGCCGACCGCCTGAAGGACGCGTCGATCAAGAATGTTCCCATCATTATTGCAGATGTTGCGGACCAACAGTCGATGAACAATCTGGCACGCCGCTCGGCGATCGTTCTCAACTGTGTCGGACCGGTGCGTGGTGTGCGTGGTGTGCGTGGTGTGCGCCGTTGGTATGGGAGGGTGTGGGAGGGTGTGAAAGGTTGGGTTTTATTCTGAATCAGTTTAGGCACTACATTGATGCTGTTTGGAGTGTCACCGGAGTTGAAATGGATGGCTATGTACAGTGTGCAGTCATGAGAAGTCAATTGTTGCGCACAGATGCAAAGCTGTATTGTGGTGAAAGAGCTTGCTGATTGCGAATCTGACAGCCGATTACCGAATACTTTTGGCTCGTTGCAGTATCGCTTTTTTGGGGAGCCCGTGGTGCGAGCGTGTGTGGAGAATGGCGCCAATTACCTCGATGTGTCGGGTGAACCCGAGGTATGTGCGCCCAACATGCATTCACTATGCTCAAGCACCGTCACATGGTACCATTGTATGCACATGAGTGTGTGTTGCGTGTGTATGTTTATGTGTGTGTCTGTTTCTGTGTCTGTGTGTCTGTGTGCCTGTGTGTCTGTGTGTCTGTGTGCCTGTGTGTCTGTGTGAATGTCTGTGTCTATGTTTGTGTATGCACTCTCACTCCTTCGCCCACTCACTGTACACACCCCATGTCTGTGCAAATCGCAGTTCGTCGAGCAAATGGCGTTTAAGTACAACCAGCAGGCCATCGACAAGGGTGTTGTCATTGTTAGCACATGCGGCTTTGATTCGATCCCCGCTGACATCGGTAAGTAATATGTCCTCTCAAGTCGCATGTGCGTGTGTGTGTACATGTGTGACGTGTGTGTATGTATGTGTGCGCGTGTGCGTGTGACTCATGGCAGTGTGCTCCTTATATTCTAACGTGACCATCTCTATCCCAAATTTAATCACAGGCACTCTGTTTGTCCAAAAGCTTGTCAAGGCGCCAGCTGTTATCACCGGGGTTAGTAAATGTGTTTGCGTTTGCGTGTATGTGTGTGTGTGTCTGTGTTTGTCTGTGTATGTGCAATCTGTATGGACCGTGCCATAACGCTCCATTGGATCGGCTGCCTGTAATGAGTCGGATGTCAGTTGTCAACCCCACCGCATTATGTCGTATATTCATCGTGAGACATCCGACATACGAAGGAACACACACGATATAAACCCCAACTATGTCTCTTTAACTCCTACCCACGTGGCCTCTCGCCCTTCAAATGCCGCACACCATTCCATTTCGTGCAACACAACCACCTCCATCCCTGTATTCAGATTGAGAGCTATCTCTCCCTCCATAGCGGAGCCGCTGGCTTCACCGGTCACTATGCAACGTACGAGTCTGCTGTGCATGGATTCGGAAGTGCTGCGGACCTCGCCAAGCTTCGCAAGAAGACCGACACGTCGCGCTTGCCCGTATATGGTCAACCCCTGAAGCGCTACGGAAGCATCTTCTTCAATTCAACTGTCGGCCGCTACTGCATGCCGTTCATGGGATCGGATGCGTCCGTGGTGGGTGAACCGTGCCTGTCCTGCTTATCGTACACGTTGTCTTCTTTCCTGCTGTTGCTCCATCTGTTCTCAAATGTATCATCTGTAAAAAAAAATTGCTATTTCTTCTGAACTACGTGTGTCGTATTCATGTCGTTTACGCAGGTTCGACGCTCGCAGCGTTACTTCCACGAGCACAAGGAGCTTACCCCGGTGCAGTACAGCGCCTATTTTACGCTCCCCGGCAAGAAGGCTGCGTTCCTCTTCATTCTTTTCGGGACAATCTTCAGCCTCTTTGCCCGCTTCCAACTGGGCCGCAAGATCCTTCTTAAGGTACCTACCGGCGCTGTGTGACCTTTTTGGGGACCGTTAAGTCTTGCTCAATCGGCCCTCGCATAGACACTTCGACAAGGGCACTGAACCTTGCAATTCGACATTATTCTGTTCACTGTTTCTGTCGACTCGTGTCCCGTTTTACTCCTTGAAGCCGCTAGTTATGTGTCCTTTCATTCCAAATCTCCCCTCCCACATTAATTGCACAACTTCTGCGCTCCGATGCCACAATTCGGCATTCATTGCGACTTGGACTGCAACTGACAATATCCTTTCTACTTTGTGCACATTCAGTTCCCGCGTCTTTTTTCGTACGGCCTCTTCACGCACGACGGACCCACTCTCGAGCAGATGCGCACGACCACATTCTCGAAGACATTCTTTGCCCACGGATACAAGCAGCTTCCCGAGGTCGGATCACGTGCCAAGCCCGATATCCGCGTCACTGTGAAGGTTGCCGGCCCCGGTATGTATGACATTCACTATTGCGGTATGATGTTAGGGCTTGAATTGACTGTTTGTGGGCTTTTGGTAAACAACCTTTTTATTTACGGCTGTGTCGTGCACATGCACGCTAGTATGTTCAAATGTCTTACGTCAATGATGAATTGCTGAATATTTGTTATCGAGTGTCAAATGACGTTGCGAATGCTCTGATGTCTAACTTCTTCTTTTTTCTCCTCTCTCTCAAACTTGATCTATACATCCATACGCACCACTCTCACTGAACAAACACACACACGCACACACACACACACCGCGTCACAGAGCCCGGGTATGTGCTCACGCCCATCGTCCTTGTGCAGGCAGCTTTTGCTCTCCACGAAGAGCGCGATCGCCTTCCCAACAAGAGCGGCGTGCTCACTCCGGCCGTTGCTCTCTATGGGTCCACTATCATCGACCGTCTGAAGAGCCACGGACTCGAAATGTCGGTTGTCAAGTCCGAGGGGCTGTAGGCGCATGCCTCAGGCGCAATCACACACACACACACTTACCACACACACACTCATACTTACACACGCACACGCACACACAACACACACAACCTGCGGTGCACGCATGCGCTTTTCCCTTCGTTTTTGTTCGCGTGCCAATGGTCGTTCTTTTCTCTGTGTATCAACGGCACAGTCGGTGACGTCAATGGCACACGGCCCACCGTTTTCCTGTTCAATAGTGTCGTCACTGCCCCTGGTCGTAAAGTATGGGGCTCTTTGTTCTTGCTCGTCTGCTTTTCGCGTCGTTTAGCCGTTTGCGTATGTTTCACTCTGTGCCGGTGTGTGCATCTCTCTCTCTCTCTCTCTGCGGACCTCCCTCTTGGGCTGTGATCCCTGTCTTCTGTTTTTTATGGGCTCAACGTTCGCACAATCGTTATTACAATTTCATTTAATCCATGGACTGACTGTGCGCGTGTCTTTCTTCTATCAATGGTGCTTCTGAACAGTTATCCTTAGTACCAGTGGTACTCCCGTTCTTTGTGCTTACGGATACTTCATGTGTTAATTGTTCACTGTCACTCATTGCGCATCTCATTTTGCACTCCGTATGTGCTGTTCGGTGTACAGAAAAGTATTTCGTGATTTGTATATGTCAACCAGTAACTTACTTTGTATTCAAGGGTCAAGCCAAGACACAAGAGAAGAAAATGCGAATGGAATAAGACGCACGCGCGGACGCGAGGGAAAAAAGCGATATTAACAGTAAGAAAGGCACGCAAACACACAAAAGACGCCGTACATATGCATCCTCGATGTTATGCGCTCGTCGCCGACGCCTTCAAGTTACGCTTTTTCGACACAAAGTAATAGCCGACAGCCGCACTGACCAAGAGCGCGCCGCCGACGCCGACTCCGACGCCGACGCCAATGGCAACGGAATTGTCGGATGAGCTACTGCTGGACCCGCCAGATGCCCCGGTGGCACCTGACCCCACAGTGAGGGCGAGGCCGATCGATGTTGTCGCAACAAGGTCGCTTGTAACATCGCCTACTTCGCGCCTCCGTGCGCCTGCAGTGTAACGGAGAGTCGAGCTGACGACAAGCGTGCACACGGCCGAGCCTGTCGCGTTGGATGGGCACGTGATCTGGCCGACGTTGACCCAGAAGCGAATGTATCCATTCGTCTTGATCGAGTCGAGGAAGGCGGGGTTTGTGACCATGCGCATACTCGACGCAGTGTTCCCGAGTGCATTGACGGCGGCGCCGCTCCCGTCCTTGATCTGGACACGGGGATTGAACGAAGGGCTGACTGTGTTGTCGATTGACAGGCGGTTGATCACAGGGCTTGAAAATGTTTGTTCGAGGCAAACTTCGGAGCCAACAGTAATCCTGAGCTCAGACGATGTTTCGTCGCAGATCTTGAGCTTGGAAGGGAGTGTGGCAGTGGCAACGACGTCGTTTGTAGACACAGGGACAACCATGATGATCGCAGGGATCGAAGACTGTGCGTTGAGATCGCGAGTGAAGGTGGGGGTCACCTTGAAGAAATATTGCTTGCGCGTGGCAGACCGATAGTAGTACTGCAAGATATTGACCCAAAAAAAATAAGAACAAATGTTGGTAAGAAAGGGTATTGTGAATCAATGAGGTGTACGACACAAGAAGTATGAAGAATCAATTGCAATCAAAGATACTTCCATGGCAGTCCGACCAACACACCTGTACAACGCCCGTCAGAGTATACTTGCTCGTGTCGTTACTGATGGCTGCCCTGACAAATCCACAGCTCTCGTAAAAGGCTTCGTTGAACAGCTTTTCAGAGGCAAACACAGCCGTTGCGGTCCAGGATGGCTGCGCATCTGTCGTGGGCGATAGACGGATACCTTGGCACGATGAGTTCGTTCCGATATCCACGAAGAGGCCTTGACCCAGCGCATTTCCCGCGACGCCGGCGTTGGTGGGGAGTGCATTGACGTTCGTGTTGGTGGTGTCGAATGTCAGGGTGAAGATGAACGTGCCGTCAACAACAGCTCCGCCGACACTGGGAGTTGCGGGCTCCACGTATTCGGCCTTGACGGTCTTGCCATGGAAGCCCCACACGTTGACATCGTCGGCCGCTGCGTGCGCAGGAACCGCAAAGAGTGCGACGCTGCAGAGGAATAGGGCCGCAATGGCCATCTGAAGTCCAGGGAGAGTCATTCTCGGCCGTGCTTGGCAGCCTGTCCGATCAGGAAGCTCTGGTGTTTCGGTGACAGGGTGTATTGTGGACGAGTATAGTTGATCCTTTGATGTGCAGACGAGAGGTGAATCTCCAGCTCTTTATATACTGCACAGCTGCCAGTGTGTGATTCCACACTGTACACGGTGTGTGCAAATGTCAGCCGGGTCAGCCGGCACGCGCCAACCATTCGGCTGTGCCGTGTGAGTGTGAATGTATGCCGTTTGGTCACACATTGTGCCGGTTCGAGCCACACACTGGCAGTTTCCGTGTCAGGTTGTGCGTGTGCCACTATAGAGTGCCCGCTGTGTGAGGGGCGGCCGCCAGTCACGGGCGGAAGTCACCAGCGGTCACTTAGCCGGGTGTGTGAGAATTCATCGCGAGGTAACCGCTCTATTGTACACGCATGCCCTCATTAAGGCATTAATTAGTCTAATGCCCATATTAAGACATTTCGATAATCTATATGAGGCTTATATGGATTTCATATGTCTTTAAATGGTATGTCACCCGCTTGCTTCACACGGAAGTTTCGCACCCCCACCAATTT
Organism: Pigoraptor chileana; assembly: GCA_943704495.1. NCBI lineage: Eukaryota > Filasterea > Ministeriida > Capsasporidae > Pigoraptor > Pigoraptor chileana. The sequence continues at coordinate 12,107 of CALSCR010002510.1, forward strand.
CTCGGTCAGTTGATACCAGATCGTGACACGACGGCGAGAGACCACTACGGCTTCCAAACGGTGACGCTTTAGAACGCTGAGCGCCAACAGTCTCGCGGTCAGCACGCCATGCCACTGCCCCGACAACGGCTCAGATTTGCACACACACACACACCTTACTGTGCCGATCATATGGTACAACGTAAATTTTCCGCGGCCCGCGCCGAGTGCCGATACGCAAGGCGGTACCTGAATGTGCCGAGTCCGGGTCGGATTGATGGACACATGGCAGTTCTAACTGTGTTGAGATTTTTTTTAATATACTGAGACGTTGGTGGCGGCCCTTAGCCAAAGAAGGATTCTTGCGGCGGCGTAGCAGTGCCGGCCGGCAGAACTTGAACGGTGTGTAGAATTCTTTCTGACCAGCTACAGAGCCCGCTTCCGCGGCCGGCCGTGGCCAGCAGCAGGTTATCAGCCGATTGACAGCTATCGTTTGGACGCCTTGAGTCGCCGACCATGCCACAGAGTCAGTTGTACTGTGGCAACTTCGGAGCCCGCCTGGCGGCAGTGTCGGACTGTCGCAGCCGCGGCGCCTTCAGTTTGCGTGGCAGTACACTGGCAGAGCAGTGATTCAGAAGCAGTCCAAGTTGACAATGACTACTCATCGAGGAGGTTGAATTCTCGATCGGCGACAATCAGAGTATTGTACAATTGCAATTAATATATCTGCTTCGCCTTCAGTTGGGGCTTTCACGGCCGCTTGCCGCTCCAGGGTTGATTAATAGGCATCTCGCCGGGACTGCCATTCAGCCAGTCGACGTGTGAGATGCCGTCGAGCAAAAATAATACTGCGAAGAAAAATGCCAGCTTTATATACCATGTCAGTCCTGTGACAGTGCGATGCGTACGGCCCAAGTCCTAAGCAGCTGCAGCGGATGGTCTCATAAAAAGTTGAAGTTCCATGACAGTTGTGTATGCTGAGCTTAAGACTTATAAGAATGGCGGCCTGTTGGTATACAGGCTCACTCACAAAGCCAGCGTTTGCATTTTATTATTAAGGGGAGTTATCAAATTTGTCGGGTCAGCCCATCCCTGTCCCTCCTTGATCCACTCGATTATGCGCCGGTCGTCCTCCATCGTAAAGTGCCGGGAAGGCATTAATATTGCTGCAACGGCTGAATTCGCATTACTTTCCAACAAATATGCGCGTGCTTCCTCCAAGACCTCCCTGCGTTTGACATTGCCTTTTTGTCGACTGAAGCGCAGAGTCGCATACTGCTCAAAGGCTCTCTTTTGCATTAGCAAACAATTCCGTCGGAACGAGCGATGAGAAATTCGTTCTCTTGTTCAAAATCGTGCGTACAATTCGTTCTCTTCGAAACAATACTGTTTCCAGATGAAATTCCCCTTGCTAATTGCATCAGAGTGCGAGTCGATTGATGACGCTACGCCGAGAGAGAGCGCACAGATGTCACGCAAAAAAAAAAAGCAGAGCAATAAGAGGCCGTCGATGGCGTGGTGCATGTTGTCTGTGTACAGTCACGTGCTGTGGGATCAGGGGCGTGTGTACTCGCAAGGCCACAGGCACTACACACACCACACGCACCAACGCTGCGGTTTGAAGTAACGCCGACATCTCGCGTGTTGTGCCGCCACAATAAATGCGGTTCAATAATAAAAGCATGCAACGGAAGGTGATGCAACTCTCCTCGAGTCTGACATAGAAGACTGCGGACATTCACTCACTCACAAGCCTAGTTCGTTGCCGACATATCATGATCACGTGATAAACAGCCCCGGCTGATACTGCCGAAATGTCGGGACCGTGTCCAGTCTCACTCAGTGTGTTGTGTATGCACACACTCTCTGGATCTGCATTTCTAGCTCATGTTGTTTTTTCTTTTGCGGGAGTAAAGATGCCGCATGGTCTGTCGCGAATCGCCGGTCTGTCGCCGGTATTGAATGCGACCGCCGCTGACACTTGGTGTCGCTTTGCGGCGCGCATGGTCTGTGCAAGGCATGTGCACTCACAATGGAACCAGCAGTTTCCGCTCGCTATTCGCACGCGAAATGCTCCAGATCCACGACAGCAGCCAACGTTGGTGCATGGGCTACCCGCCGCTGCGTTTCTTGATCTCAAACGCGCAATAACAACTCGGACAACTATTACTACCAAACATTCTCTTGCTGGTACAGAATTGTATGCTGAAGCGAAAAAAGCCTATGAGATGTCGACCTACGACTGCACTAAACGAGCACGTGGCGATGCTTTACGTGTGGTCCACGTGCATTCTTTGAAGGAAGTGCGTGCCTATTTGAAGGAAACCAATCCGACTTCTGTCGTCGCTGCACTACATTCCCAGCAATTCACCATAGAGGATGATCGGCGCATTATTGGGATGCTCAAGGAGGGAAAGGGATGGGCTGACATTGGGCGCGCACTTAATAAACCCCCAAAGGGGATATTGAACAGGTATACGACGTCGTTGGACCCGCGACTGCGCCGTGGACCGTTTACTGCGGAGGAAGACGCCGCCATCCTCGCGCATGTGAGTGAACTCGGAGTGGGAAAGTGGGCTGAATTAGCGGCAAAAATGGGACACACTCGAAGTGGTACGACCCTGCAAAAACGGTACACAAACGCACTGCGGCCCGAGATTAAGAAAGGATCGTGGAGTGAAGACGAGCGTCGGCGTCTTCTGGAGGGCATTGTGAAGCACGCGAGGGACTGGACCGCCGTGGCTGGTCACGTGGGCACGGGGCGGACCCCTTTATATTGTCGCCAATATGCAACTCGCACATTTCATTTCAGCAATTATAACAAGACTCGACACATGTATTTTACCCCGGATGAAGACGCGCGCATTTGTATGGCGGTCGAGCGATACGGGCGCACCAATTGGAACAAAGTGGCGGAAGATGTACCGGGAAGAGGCTGGTTGAGTGTGATGCGTAGGTACGTCTTCATTATCCCAAAGTGGCTGCGAGTTCGGTATTCATCGAATGTCCGTGCGTCGCTGCGTGCGCTTTTGCGTGGAGATGGCGACGTGGAGAGCAAACTGGCGGCGCAGTTCAAGGACATTGATGCGGCGAAGGGATGGGTTGCACTTGAGCTCGGGATGGACGATGGGTCGCAGGTGGACTGGGCGCGGGTGAATGGGGCGTCGGGGGCGGAGAGGTCGGCTGCACTGGACGCCGTCGAGAAGGAGATACTGCCGCGAGTGACGGCGGAGGAGTGGAAGGAGGGAGCGACGGCAGTGTGGGTTCCCGCGTGGCGGTGGGAGCGGCCGATATGCGCGGGAAGGAAAGCGCCGATTGCGGCCGTCGCAAACCACCCGTGCGTCCACGGATTCGTTGCTATCAGTGCTGGGGGAGACCATTGATCAAGCGCACGTGCCTGCTTCCATCGGATAGCTAGCCTTGCAGTGTCACGGTCGTGTTGTTGGCCTGCCCGCATATACATAGCATACATCAATTGAGACTGAGGTTGGTTGCCAATGAGTCGGCCATTATCTCGGAGTGATGGGAGGGATTGGAAGGAACATAAAATGGCATCAGACGCCACTGATTCACTCGTCGTCGATGAGCGCGGTAGTCACTCGCATTATTAAGCCACGGGGTCTATTGCATGTATTGAATTACACACACGGAACAAATTTGAGTTCCCAAACATTGATTTTAGAGCTCAAAATGTGTTAAGGAGGCATTTCAAAGCTACAACTTTTGGTCGCAGACTGTTAGTAGTGGAACTCAGAATTGGTTGGTCGATGTCATTCTTGTGGGGATGGAGTGGTCATCCATTCCTCACTGTTGCGTGAGCAACTGCGACAGGAAAATTTCTTGAAGCTCGTGTGATTTTTTAAAATTAAATTTCAGACGAGTAAAGGTCTCATGCATCTGGGAGTTCACAAATCGGAGTGCATTTGGCGGCGTGCGGCAGGTGATACACACCCGACAAACAACTAAAGCTCCACTGTTAGGGCAGCCGCTGTCGCCGATGCATCCTCACCAGGCTGGAATTTTCGTAACAATAAATACATTAGGGAAACAATACAGAAGATCAAGCGTAAAATTTGTGGAAAGAAGTGTCCGGAGCTTCTTGCTCGATAATGGAAGAGTCAGACATTATGAATTAGTTTTAGGTTACAAAACGGAGACTTCATACACCTCCCACCCGTCAGATTAACAGTTGTCCCTGACTGCGTTGAGAAGCAGCAGGTCAGCGACAGTACTAAAATAGAATAGTTCGTCTCACAACATGCACAATTCCGCGACAGTTTGGCACTCGTTTTATGATTCGGCGAAAGATAAACGCGAAGTCAATAACTCAGTGGTAAAGAGTATAATTGTGAGGCCGTGGAACCTCGAAGGTTCAAGTCAAGCAACCCGCCAAGCATTGACTTGATTGTCACATGCCGCAATATTAGCTGTTTGCCAACACATCCTTTCCGGCAGACCTCCTCACTGGTCGTCCCCGCACGCTCTGTGCATACGGGGAATTCGACACTGCCTCAGGAACTGCACATGAACTGCTCGCCCCACTCAGACGTCGCGAGTCCTCCGCAGCAGCTGTCGCAACAGCGTCACTTCCCTCACGCTCTCCGTACCCGTCGCCGCTGGCACCGAGTCTCAGAGTGTGTGCGTGGGGGGATGGTCTCAACGACTGCGCATCATCCAAGCGCACAGAAAGCGTGTTGTTCAGTCTGCCGGATGCGCTTGCGCCGGATGGTGACGTCGCCACGGGTGACAGAATCTCGATCCAGTCTGCGGTGCGTGGACTGTGCGTGTGAGCAAAGGCAGCCCGGGCGACTATGGCAAGGCCCACAAATGCAGACAGCACCGTCATGCACGTGACAAACGGCCCCGAGAGCGAGTCACCAACAGGAAGGGATGCGACAATCACGTGACCACCGCGATGGTTGGCGGAGATCACATGCCACCGACTGTCACCCCTATTGGCTTCGTCGCTGTCCGGTGACGGTCGCGCGTCCAGCTGTTGTGCACATGCACGTGACCAGAGGTTGAGCGGGGCGGGACTGCCGTAAAGTGGCACGTGGTGTGCATTGTTTGCAATTAATCTGTCGCAAAAGTCACCTGACTTGTTAAGGGGCACAGAAACAGAACGAAGTGGGGAGATTTCAGTCAGTAGTCTGATGTTGCATAAAGTAAGTGACAGCCCATAAGCAGCTCTGTGTGTGTGCGTGTGTGTCTGTGTGTGCGTGCGGGTGGGTGTGTGCGCGATGCTATCTATCGCGTAACATGTCGTCTGTCCGTGAAGTTACAAAAGGGAGAGCCCGCTGAATAGCTGCGTGAGTAGACCAAACGGAGCACGGAGAGCATTTTCATGACCACAAAACATACCACAACAGATGCGGATGACAAGCGGAGCAGGAATGCTTATGTTGACAGATAAGCCGCCATCCGAGGGCTTGTGGTATCGAAAGTGGATGGGCAATGAGGTGGATAACGCACTGAAGTGTTGGGAAGGGAAAAGCAAGAGACAGGGGATGGATTGGCTTCATAATTGAAAAAAAATCCGTTTTCGCAGAATACGCGCCTCGAAGCCGACGACCTCCCACATCTTCCCTTGGGACTCAGAGATGCGCACGCGCACTTCACACACTACTGGACAGCAGGATCACACTCAGCACACCGCGCATTCATTTGGTCTGAATTAAACCATATGCACCACACACGGAATACACGCACCACAACAAGACTGCAAACTACATGCCGTCATATATCGACTGATATCTGCTGTATAACCAGAGGGAGTGCGTGTGAGTGAGTGAGTGAGTGAGTGTGAGTGAGTGAGTGAGTGAGTGTGTGTGTGTGAGTGTGAGTGTGAGTGTGAGTGAGTGTGTGTGTGTGTGTGTGTGTGTGTGTGTGGTCATATGTGTGAGCGTGTTTGCATGCCTCTGTCTTTACCTCTCCCAATGACACAATGCATGCCGTGTCAATTGTGGCTGCCGTAATGTGATTAAGCACAATCAGTAGCAATAGCACACACTATCACTCAAAAGTGCGCATGGTTTCGCTGTTTTCAGATTCCATGCAGTGGGTCCCCTCATTGTTCCGCCCCTTGACGCCATGCTCCCGGGCACAGACTGGTACAACTGGTGACACACAGACACACACATGCAAACACACAGACACAGACATAAATAAACATATGCTTACTGCAGTCGAAATGCCATCACAATCCTGCACTTATGCGTGAGTGGTGATTTTACCACTCGCAGTGCGTATGCGTAATGTCGAGCAAAGTGCGTGCATGTTGGGGGCAAGGCGGTTTTTCAGATGAAATCCACCAAAACCAAACCAACTGCAATGTATATTTGCACGAGAACGCAACGCAGGCAAGCACGCACGCACGCACGCACGCATAGGCAGCCGCTTCAACTTCGAGTCTTCACGATGCCTGTGCGGCCTCATCCAGCTGCGCACATATTCATAAATATAATGCGTTAGGATGCACTTTGACGCACATGCATACACACATCGGTCTGCAACCCCTCGCTTCAACATTCACCCCCCGCCCGCCCACATACACACACACACATTACATTCGCATACACCCACGCACGCACCCATATACAGCCATCACGCACACCACCACATCCCATTTTCTCTCTCACTCGGCCAACGACTCGATACACAGCACCAATCGCACCGCCATTGCACTTTCCATTCCAGACACTGCACCCCACCCACCTTTTGAATTTCGTCTCGGAGTGCCCTTGCCTCGTCATCGTAATCCTTGTAAAGGGATCGGAATTTGGTCATTTCCGATTGTATCTTAGTGCGCGCATCGCCTAGCTTCTGGAGGTGCGCGTTTTCAACGGATGCATCTGTTGTGCGTGCGGTTGCGAATGAAGTGTATGCGTGTGTGAGTGGGCACATCGCGCATAATATCGAATTGGCTGATGTAGCAGCACATACACCCACACACACACAAACACACGCGCACACGCACTGACATCGTTGCCATTATAAGTGCGAACACCCACACAAACACACCCACACAAACACACACACGCATGCATATGTGACCCCGCACTTATAGCGTCAAGTGGCGCGTTACAAACAGATGTGTAACTCACGGTCTTTTGTGTGTGTAGGCATCTTTCGGTAAAACGCTACCCGTTGCAGTGCCCTCAGAAACTGCTCGGTGGGGTCGTTGAATATCTGCAAGTCACGCAGTGTGAGAAGCCGTACCCATAGAGAGAGAGACACACACACAAACACACAAAATACACAAGTACGCGCACTCACAAATGCAAATAAACACACACACACACACACACACAGACCCACTGACAAAAACAGGCATGTGCGGCCAATACAATGCAGCAGAAGAAGCAAGCAAAAAAGATCGGAGCTTCCAATAACCCCCTCGGCACTACACACTGCGCGCTGCCGAGGCCACACACATGGAGTCGCACTCACAATTTCATCGTAATGCTCTACAAAGAGGATCTTTTTCGACACCACAGTGGAGTCTTCTCGCGGATACAAGCAAAGAGGATGGTACAGAGTCACCGGCTTCTCAGAGGGATCCATAAAGTGGATCTGCAGAGAATGCGGTGTCACATAAGTTCATAACGTCAGTATCAACACAAGGCAATGTGCGATGATAGCATTCGTGGTCTATAAAGTCCTTTGCAGCCGAGGGAATAAGTAACAAATGCAACAAAGTATCTATGTAGGCACACATATACCGATGAATTCTAATCACACAGGACATGTATGCAGATATCCACACACACCATCAGATTCAACAAATATAAAAACATGATGTGCAAGCGCAATCCTTTCAAACAGCACTTGCAGCTCAACAACGCATGCTACTAATTCGTGCAGGGATTGTTCTCTCACCTTGATCACAATCTCGAATTCACCCCAACCAGTCTCAGACACTTCATAGGGCGGCTGCGAGAGTGCTGTCGGTGGACAATCGCAGCCGAGACGATGCCCGCCAAGTTAGAAGAAAAGAACTTCATTTTTTTGTAATTGTAATACACGGGACATACTATAACAGAAACAAAACATACATCAAACACACCATAAAATGGGACTTACTTCGCACATTCTCTGCAAAGCTCTCGTGTAATTGGAACACGACCTGCACCACACATGCCAGATCAAACCTATTAGATGCCAGATAAAAGAGACATTGATATCACATGAACAAGCAACACTCGCAATCACCCAGCATAATGCTCAGTATAGGGAGTATCGATGACAGTTAACACACCTTTGACACATATGTACTAATGTCCTCGTTGTTGAACCCGCGCACATATACCGTCCATCTGTGAGTGTGCTCCGCATCCGCCTGTTTCCCAAGAGATACAGCCAAATTGCCGTATAAAACTTTCTTCTCCACGGTCACACCCTTCAAGAAAAACAGCCGCAGATTCAAGTGGATGGTGAGTGTGCAAACCGGGGATACGGCACCTCTAGTATGCGGGGAAAATGCACGAGTATCACACATGAGGTGTGTAATCTATGCCTCACCTTCACTCGCTTATGTGAGCCCTCCATTTCCAAATAAACGAGGCTCGATTTGTGGCGGATAATGTGTGTGTGTGTGTGTGTGTATGTGTGTGTGTGTATGTGTAGGTGTGTGTATTTCTACAGTCTTTTAAAATCGGAACTGGCTCTGTACTCGAACTCGCCGGAGTCGATAATGTCGGCCGGTAGCTTCCAAAAATACTCGTCAATTCCAGGAATAACCTATTCAGGATATATATTTGACAGAATAACCTATTCCATTTATATATATACAATATGCTGCCAAATGTGGAAATATGCACAATTCCGCCATTATTTTTCGCAGTTTGGGAGAATCGGCAGTGGTGGTGTCACTGTCGGCAAGGCCCTAAGATATTTGTATAAGCGCCCTTGGGTGCCAGACTGCTGAAGGCGGTCACTTTTCATACTGAAGGAATTGGCGGCGATTTCGTTGCCGGCAAAGTACAGCTCGCCCGGCCGGCATGCCGGCGGCAGTCACAACGGCGGCAACTGATTGTACCGTGGGGACGAATCAAATCAATATTTAGGACCTGATCGCATAGTCGGCACCGCCGCTCTCCGCTGCTGATTAGCGCCACGGCCGGCGTTAATTTGCCAGGCCGAAGTTGCCCGTATCAGGCCGCGGCGGCGGCCCGGGTCTCTGTCTTGTCGGCGCCCAGACTGATCCAGCATGTGCAGGCACCATTTTTCAAGTCACGGCCGGGCTGCGCACTCGCACGGCTTGTGACGACGATGCACACGGTTGTGCCGGCCAGCAGATTCTTCATCCAGTTGACATGTAACTCTCACACTGTTGTCGGGTGCGCAACCGCCCGTCCCGGCCACACTGGCGGATACGGCACACGGTCAGCGGCTCTGACATTCCCTACGTGGACTCACTGAGACCATTGGGCCCGGCTATTTTGGCGCGCGAAATTTCGATTAATGAGAGAGAGATGTAGGATTCAAGTCAGTGTCATAGGCGCTGTGCCCATGGACTCCACAATAGAGAGAAAGAGAGATGTAGGATTCAAGTCATAGGCGCTGTGCCCATGGACTCCACAATAGAGAGAAAGAGAGAGAGAGAGAGAGGAAGATGCCGCAGTGAGTCGCACGGCTTTGTCGGACAGAGTGCACTTTGTCACGTGACGCGTCAGTACTTTCACTATCGAAACCGTAACCCTCACCAAGGGTATGAGAACCCTTGCCCTCACCCTACGACTGGCCCACGAAAAGCCAAAAAAAAAATTAACTGAGTCCGGACGAATGATCCGGAACATTTCCAAATTTTGGAAGGTGAGTGATCAGTACCCCTGCAGTGATGCAATGACAGTACTAGTGATGCAATGACGGCAGAGTTAACTTTTTAACAGATGTTAATACTGGTACTTCGGGGGTAGTACTAAATGCAACCACCTGTGCCCCATTGTCTGGCCACTGCCACCTGGCGGACTCACTCACTATAAAGTTGCCCATGTGGCAGCCCCTGCCTGTGCGCCATCAGGTCCAATTCACCTGACGGACGGCCACACGGCAATGCTAATTGCCAGTACTTTCCATGCTGTGCCACGTCCGTATCTCTGCATCACTAAAACTATGCTATATATATGTACAACGCTGTGCTTGAATCACGTCCCAAATTGATTAGACTTGTCCATGATAACAACGCACATCCACGATTGCTCACTCGGCAGTGAGATTATAACTGATCATAATATGGATATCAAAACCAATTTAACTGCCCAGGCAATGTCGATAAGTACACAAAACGCCAACGTTATTCGTCATATCATTACCAAGAAGTAGTTGCATCGTACAAACACCATTCAGTTCCTCCTCGACCACTTGAATTAAATCACCCTGACATGACACACAGATTCAAAAGATTCGCTTACTTACCCAGGCGGGCCCCCATTTCAACATAAACTACATCACACACAGGGCGGTCTCACGCTAAATATGCCGGCCCCAAACCTGGGGCACTACGGCCCCGACGGGAACTCTCACAGTCAACCCACGGCCCATATGGTCACCTTCAGCGAAGCAGTATACAGTGCTCTCCAAAACGTGGGTGAGGGATCCACAAGCAATGAGCGACTGTCGCACTACATCGCGAATGCATCACGGGCGCACCTGGATATGGCAGATTGGAAAGTTGTGCACTCGACGGAGGACGCCGCCGCATTCTTAAATCAATATACGGGCGAGTGCGTGCTTGCCTTCCGCGGCACCCACGCAGCCATGCACCAGAACATCGGTGCGACTGTTAGAGACCACATCAACGATGCTGCGATTGCACTTGGTGAGCTTCCCATCAGTCGCGTCGCCTCGGCCAAGGCTTTCTACCAAGAAGTGAAAGAACACCTGCCAGATGGTGGTGTCGGCATCGCCTTCTCAACAACCGGCCATTCGCTCGGAGGATTCGTCGCAGAGCAAGTCGCATACGCCATTTACAACGATTACGGCACCGCTTCCAGTGAAACATTCAACAGAGGCAGCGGTCCATTCCCACTTGGCACGTCAGCGGCAGCAAAAGCCGCCGCGGGCCCCACTCTTGTGCGCCATCTTGTCGATGGCGATATATTCAGCATGCATGGCAACAGGTCGTCGGACCGAATCGCGGTCATCAGCCACGAGCCCCGTGAGGACATAAACACTCACAAGCTCGCAAACTTCGCCGAAACGCAACCTGTACGCGAATTTGAAATCGAGAGGAAGCACACATACGATGCTTGGGGGCCGACGGATGTCACTGTAGGCTCTGCCGCTGAAGGAACCTTCCAGAGTGCCAATTCGCCTCATCAGGCACCGTCGCGCATGCCATGTGTGACGGGCAGTAATCACGTGCAAGCTCAACTCGACACCGACCAGCTTAGCATGTTGAAGGGGCGCGGGCCACAAGGTGGTAAGCGCGTTCGCTTCGAAAAGCGAGTCGAGAGTGCGGCATCGGGCACAGGGTCGACCTCAAAGACTGGCAAATTTCAAGCTGGTGTCACAGCCGTCGCAATCGACTCGGACGGTAAGCAGACGACTATCGCCCGTTTCGAGAAAGGTGAGTATGCGTCGTCGCCGGTACAGAAGTCCTCGCAGTTCAGCACGGCCACCACACACAAAGGTACATTTCGGCAAAATTCGCGGGTGTCATCGTCGACACAGGAAAGGGTTGAGATTGCGACAGGGAAATTCGAGCGCCTCGCAGACGGCGATACGCGCACCCGTTTGCGCGAGTCCAGCACGTACGCTTTTCAAGCGACCACCCATGAGCCCAGTCTTGCAGTACAAGGACAGGGTCGCGCAGAAGAGCGGCACGGTGCGGGCGTACGCATCCGCGAACAATCTGACGGAGGGACTACACGCGTTCAGGAGCACGAGCATTCAGAGTGGATGAAGTATGACTACGTGGCAACGGACGAGCGCGGGCTTCTCTCCAACAGGCAACATCTGCAAGGAAGCGGCCAGTACGGAATGGAGGACGTATCGAGAGACGGCACGCAGGAGTCTGGGCTGGCCATCGTGTCAGCCAAGGCGTGTGCGCTCGGTGACGTGGACCTTGAAATTGAGCGGACTCAAAATGTGCTGTTCACAGCGGAAAGTATCAGAACGGTGCGGCGAGAATACAACGGTACAACCACGACGAACGAGACGCGGCGAGTAAACGCAACACGCCACACGAAAGCGGCAATCCGAGCGGCGGGTGCGTCTGCTGCACAGAGCGGGATGGCTGCACTTGTGTCAACATCACAGGGCAGGCCGTCCGTGGGCCAGGCAGCAAAACAGGCCACAAATGCGGCCGCTCGCGGGTTTGCGACATCATATGCCACAGACCAACTCAAGCCCGCACTCGGAGAGCACGCGAGTGTCACTGCCGGTGTGGCCGTGAATGCCGTATTCGACGTAGCTGCAGGTGACAGCAAGGCCGCCGCACGCCATGCCACAGAATCCGTCGTGTCCAGTGTTGCCTCCCACGCCTTCGACAAGTCCATCAGCATCGGGCGTACCACACATGTTGCGAACGGACAGCTTTTCGGAAGCAAAATAGTGCATTCCGAATCGACGCGTGATCATATGTCGGTCCCTTCTCACGGCGTGCAGGTGGGGGCCCACGTCGACAGAGGAACGACCATTAAGCGCATGAGGGATGGTACTCAGCTCACTACGCAGTGGAAAGAAGTCGGGACACATGCCGGGACTGTAGGTGTAGATGCATCAATCGGCAGGCGCTCCGGATTCGAGTCCACGTCGGCAATTTCGCGGACATCTGCGGATGGCAACATCACGACAGAATGGTCCGATCGCAGGTTCAAGAACGAACTGGTTGTCGGTGCCCGCCTCGGCGACCGGCAGTTTTCAGCGCGCCTGCTACCGGGGTCCTCGACGAGCCGCAAATACAGAGCCACCGAGCGAGCCGACGGCGGTGATCTCGAGACGCGCACCGGAATGGCAATGCGGCATATTGTGAAGTCAAACTACGCCTTACCAAAAAAAAACGAGCCTTCCGACGTCGACGGCGTCGGAATGAGGGCGACACACGATGCGACTGCGAATGCAATGCTCGCCGACGCACCTGCAGACGGGCGGACCGAGCACGTGCAACAGCGAGTGGAAGTGCATGAGCGCAGGAGACGATTCCTTCGCCACAGCAGACGCAGCAACTGGACCGACGAGTACGGGGTCGCAGTTGAGAATAACACGACCCGGAATGCTGGCGAGCGCAACGGCGAGGTATTCACAAGCGTTTCGACGGAAACTGTCGCGTCTCAGTTTTCCGATCATATTCAGCACGGGCAAAAGACACGCACGTCCGAGGCAGTCTCGAGCAGATGTATGAAGTCACGGTGAGTTCAGCTCATTCGATCAGTTCAAATGCGCCGGTGACAATGCGAGCACTTTCTTTTCTTAAAGTCTCCCCCATCCTCACTATCACCCTTTTCCCATTGCAGCACACTCGAGTCCAAGGCAAACGGCGACGCCTATGTCGAGGTGAATTCTGCACAACGCCTCGCCGATGGAACGACGGTCTTCATGAACGAGGCTGATCTTCACGTCCTCACCGAGGCGACTACCGTGGCTGATGCGGGTGGCAAACCAATGGATTCGTCTACAGCGGTCTTCGTTGGAGGGCACGCCCAGCACACTGAAATTGGCGCCAGGCAGACAGTGGAGCGGAGGAGCGCGTACGGACGCCATTTCGCTGCGGACCACTCTTCCACGTCAGTAGTGCGTCAAGAGGTGTACCTTGACAGGAGAGCGGAGATCAACGGGGAATCTGCATCAGAGCTGGAGCGCGTGAAGGCGGCCGTAAAGAATGTCGGAGCGACACCCGCGGCGACTGGAGACGGGGCGCCCTTACCCGCAGCTCCGAGCACACAGAGCAATGGCGGAGCGACTGCAGATGAGTTTGAGAGAGGTCATCATCGGAGGGCAACGGGGCTTGAGAACAAGACCGAGTCACGCCGCCATGTTGCACGCGACGGCCTCTGCATCAACATGACAGACACGACAACTCATACAGAGCGGAATTACGCCCAAGCCGAGGGAGAGAACAGGACATATTCGCAGCCCCATAGAGTGACCATGATCGAGCGGAAGGTTGAGGGGAACGCGTTTGTAAAAAATTCCGTGTCGACAACCATCATTACCGAGGGCGAGCATGGATCGGCGGACCACAAAGTGTCGACGGAGACGAAGAGCGAGAAATCTCTGACTGCAGGGGCAAGCTTGGCCCTCTCGACAATGATAACGGGAGCCCTCGATGCGCTGGCAGATAAAGTCACCCGTTATCGCAGGAACCGACAGCTACAGAAGCAGGGTCGCCACACAGAGGTGGATCTGGTCACCCTCGCCGAAATCAAACGAGACATTGCGCGCATTGGCCTCGACACGGGCGAGGGCTTCTTCGTGGCGATGGCGGGAGAAATTGCGGCGCTGACTGAGCAGTTGGGCGACGGTCTCTTCCTCGCCGTCTCGGCAATCGCAATCGCAAACTTGGCACGCTACGCAGTCAACCGCAACGACCCTCGCTTCGACCAGTCCAAGCTGACCAAGAGAGGGTGCGCTTTTGAGATGGCAAAGGGAGCCGCAAAATCAGCGCTGTCGATGATAATCGTCGGCGCAGAAATCGCCCATGGCACGACACTTCTGTTTGCTGTCAACCAGCTCGCTGGGGCAGTGCAGCAGATCTACACCTCGTATGTGAAGGAGAGGGACGCCGGCATGCTCAATTGCAAGCTCGATGTCTCTCTGTGCATCGCAAGGAACGCCACGGAGGTCACGTGCCACCTTGGGGTCGCGGTCGGCGTGGGCATCGCCGCCGAAATGATGACTGCCGCTGCGATAGCAGCCGCAGGCATTAGCGGCGGTCTCATTGCCTCCGCCATGCTGGCCACAGTGCCTGCAGTCGCCGCGTGGGCAGCCGTGAGGGCCTCAAGGTCGTTGTGGCGGTGGTATTTCGGACATCCCGACGAAAGAGAGCTCCGCAGGCTGTACTACACGTACGGTCTCAACGATGCACCCACGGTCGCGCAGGTCAACAAAGTCTACCACAAGCTGTCACTCAGCGCGCATCCCGATCGCGACGGGGGTTCCCACGAAGCGTTCATCTTTTTGGCCAAGAACTTCAAGAGAATATACGAACTGCGTGGCGAGCTCAAGAAGGATAACGACCACGTGAAGACGCCAAAGGGAAGCGCGGTTGTCGGCATCGTCAATTTGCTGTCGCAGATTGTGAGGGGGAAACTTTTTCGTCGTGGCCAGCACGAGTACCTTCTACTCTCCCTCGAATCCGACTGCGACGACGCCGCACCGCACGATGCCGAGGGTGAAGTGAAGGGGTCGTAAGGAGAGGGAGAGTCGCCCCCGTTTGTCTCTCGAATTGAAATACGTCATGTTGCAAATGTGCGGCGGCTTTTGAATACTTTACATGGTGCCGTCATTATCGGTGTCATCTTCATCTCCCTCGGTCCTGTATGTGTATGCGACAGGGCGCGGGGTTGACCCACCGAGAAGGGGCATAAAGCCATATGTGAGTAAACTGAATTGATATGGAGCGGATGTTTCTGAGCAAAATGATGTGCGACAACAAAGACTACAGTCCGGAGACCACGCACATTCTTATTTGGTTCAAAACGAGCGAGAGATAGCAATGAACCCTCAACAGCTGTGCCAACAAAATTACAAGCATATACAAGACATGCAGGGTAGACAGGCACATACAGCCAGACACATGCATACTATATATGCATGCAAATATAACACACATACAAAGTGCTCACGTCAGTATAACCATGCCCATGCGGCAGGCGCCCGCAGCAAGCATCAGGGGAGTCCTGCTCATTTGTGTGTGTGTGTGTGTGTGTGTGTGTGTGTGTGTGTGTGTGTGTGTGTGTGTGTGTGTGTGTGTGTGTGTGT